>CAUYQV010145469.1:0-22267 GCA_963574575.1 Galagoides demidoff | reverse complement strand
ATGTACACTATAATTTTAAAAAGAGAAAAAAGAGGAAACTTAAAAGTGAATAGGTTTTCCTACATAAAGAATAATATAGGTGGCCACATGCAGTGGCTCATGCCTGGGAGGCTGAGGCAAGAGGATCACTTTTTTTTTTTTGAGACAGAGCCTCAAGCTATCCCCCTGGGTAGAGTGCCATGGCATCACAGCTCACAGCAACTTCCAACTCCTGGGCTCAAGCCAGTCTCCTGCCTCAGCCTCCCAAGTAGCTGGGACCACAGGTGCCTGCCACAACACCCGGCCATTTTTTGGTTGCAGCCATCATTGTTGTTTGGCAGGCCCGGGCTGGGGATTTGAACCCGCCACCTTAAGTGTATGTGGCTGGCGCCTTAACCGCTTGAGCCACAGGCGTGGAGCCGAGGATCACTTGAGGGCAGGCAATACAGTGCAACTCTATCATACATGCACCTGTGGTCCCAGCTATTCAAGAGGCTGAGGCAGGATGTTTGAAGCCAGGAATTCAAGGTTACAATAAGCTATGATCGCACCACTGTACTTTAGCTGGGGGTGACAGAATGAGATGCTGTCCCTTTATTTTATAAAAAGATAACTACATCAGCTAGATATTTTGGAGGCATTCCCAAACTCAGAGTTACTCTGGGAATTAGCACTTAAAAGTCTAAAGTACTTTCAGAGATCATACTGTAATCTCTACTGGGGGCAAAGGAAAAGTTACATTAAAAAAAAAATCACATCCCCAAGTTAAGAGAAGGCTCTTCCCAAGAGAACAGATTCTATAACATACATAAAATTTAAGCTGACCTGCAGATGCAAAGAGCAACATTAATAGCAACAGATTAAACAGTCTTGCTTCTCCAAAAGTCTTCTTGACACATTCAGCTCAGTAAAGTGATCCAGTGCTGATATAGACCCCTCATCCTTTGTATATAGTAATACACATGGCCCCAGACAACTCAGTATTTAAACTTTGAATAAACGGAAGTGACAAAGAGATGACACACCCTTGTCATTTAGCGACCAGTATAGCAAGCTGCACACATTATTGCCTCTTATGTAATAAAGGGTCAGAACATACTCTCATGACCATCAAAAGCAGCTTGTCAGTGCAGTTCTTAAAAAGGCTCACATCTGTAAATTGTAACACTCTGGGAGGCTGAGGTAGGCAAATTGCTTGAGGTCAGGAGTTCAAGACCAGCCTGAACAAGAGGGAGAGCTCATCTCTACTAAAAACAGAAAAACTAGCAGGGCATAGTGGTGGGCACCTGGATGTAGTCCCAGCTACTCAGGAGGCTGAGGCAAGAAGATTGCTCAGGCCCATAGAGTTTGAGGTTGCTGTCAACTATGATGACACCATAGCACTCTATCTACGATGACAGAGCTAGATAGTCACCTAGAAATTCTTGATTTTAGCATTTTGGGAGAAATACTTTAAGTAATTTTTATGTGTGTGATATAATTATCTCCCCACCACACTTTTTAAAGCACAAGTGATAATTCACCTTTATATATTTGTAGATGTTTCACCTATGGATTGAAATTTCTCAATTAAACTCAACATACTTGTTTCATGTCACAGCTTTTTAAGGTTTCTGTTATAATCCTTGATAACAATTCCAACAAACCAGAAACAGAAGGGACTTGCTCAACCTGTAAAAGGTATCTACCAAAACCCTAAAGCTAATATACTTAATGGTGAAGGACTAAAGATGTCCCCCTTAAGATCAAGAACAAGAATAGGGGGCAGTGCTATGGCTCAGTGAGTAGGGTGCTGGCCCCATATATCAAGGGTGGAGGGTTCAAACCCAGCCTGGCCAAACTACAACAAAAAATAGCCAGGCGTTGTGGCGGGCACCTGTAATCCCAGCTACTCAGGAGGCTGCGGCAAGAGAATCGCCTAAGCCCAAGAGCTGGAGGTTGCTCTGAGCTGTGACTCCATGGCACTCTACCAAGGGCAACAAAGTGAGACTCTGTCTCAAAAAAAAAAAAAAAAAAAAGAAAGAAAAATCCATTTAAGAACAAGAATAGGATAATCTGTCATGGAATTAGAAAAAAAACTAAGGTGAAATAAAAAACCAAGACAAGGATGCCTTCTTTTGCCACACCTAGTCAACACTTTACAGAAAATTCTAGGCAGGGCAATTAGGTAAGAAGAGGAAATAAAAGGCACCCAGATTGGAAAGAAAGTTAATCATAATAGTGTGGTATTGCTATAAGGGTAAACCAATAAGAGAAAAGACTTACAAATATAAAGAAAAATGAATAAAGAATAAACCAAAGGAATAAAACTGAAAATCCAGAAATAAACCCTTAATATAGTTATGATAAACTGACTTCTGACAAGGGTGCCAAGACCATTCAAAGTAGGAAAAAATAATCTTTGGTCAGGAGTGTTGGCTCACACCTATATTCCCAGCACTCTGGGAGGCCAAGGTGAGGGATCGCCTGGGTTAACCAAAGACAAGACCCCATCTTTACTAAAAACAGAAAAACTAGCTAGCCGTTGTGACAGATGCCACAGCTACTTGGGAGGCTGAGGCCAAAGAACTGCTTGAGCCCAAGAGTTTGAGGTTGCTGTGAGCTATCATGACGCCATGACACTCTAGCCTAGGCAACACTCTGTCTCCAAAGAAAAAAAAAAAGTATACTTCAACAAAGGCTCTGAGACAGCTGGGTATCTACAAGTACATACAAAGTCATAAACTTGGTCCCTTATCTCACATCATACACAAATGTTTAAAACGGATCAAAGATCGAAATGCAAGACTTAAAACTGTAAAATTCCTGGGGAAAATACAGGCATAAATCTTCATTACTTTGTATTAGGCAGTAGGGTGCCAGAGAGCTAGGTAGTCACCTAGAAATTTGATTTTATAGGATGATTGAAGCCAGGAATTCAAGGTTACAATAAGCTATGATCGCACCACTGTACTTTAGCTGGGGGTGACAGAATGAAATACTATCACCAAAGCACAAGTAACAAACAAAAAAGCAAATTGTACTTCACCAAAACTTAAAATTTTGTGTTTCAAAGGACAGTTTCAATCAAGAACGTGAAGATAACCCTGAGAATGAAAGAAAATATTTGCAAAAATGTATCTAACAAGGTGCTAGTATCCAGAATACGTAAAGAACCCTTATAACTCAATAAAAAGACAACCTAATTAAAAAATGAATAAAGAGGCTCAGCACCTGTGGCTCAGGTGGCTAAGGCACCAGCCACATACACCTAAGGTGGCGGGTTCGAATCCAGCCTGTGCCCACCAAACAATGATGGCTGTAACCAAAAAATGGCCTGGCATTGTGGTGGGCACCTGTGGTCCCTGCTACTTGAGAGGCTGAGGCAGGAGACTGGCTTGAGCCCAGGAGTTGGAGGTTGCTGTGGGCTGTGATGCCATGGCACTCTACCCCGGGGGACAGCTTGAGGCTCTGTCTCAAAAAAAAAAAAAAAAAATGAACAAAGAGATAAGCACAGTGGCTCACTCCTGTCATCCTAGCACTCTGCAGGGCCAAGGCAGGTGGATTGCTTGGGCTCAGGATTTCAGGACTAGCATGAGCAAAATGAGACCCCATTTCTACCAAAAATATAAAAATAGGCCAGGCATGGTAATTCATGCCTTTAAGAGGATCGTTTGAGCCCAAGAGTTTGGGGTTGCTGTGGGCTATGATGATGTCACAGCACCCTACCCAGGGTAAAACTGGCATCTGACTGTCTCAAAAAATATATATATATAAATATACACACACACATATTTGGCATCCATAAAGTTCATGTGCAATTTAAAACAGTTGTCTATACATATATATATATATATATATATATATATGTATCTGTCTATACATATATATATATATATATATATATATCTGTATATATTTGTTAAAAAGTCACTTTTTGGAAGTTGAGTGACATTAAATGAATTTAGTCTATAAACCAGGGACTCCACTCTGGGTCCATGAGACCGACCTATAAAATTGCAAACTTTTTAGTATATTTTTCTTAACTTTCATCAACATAAAAATCCCTTGCAATTCAGGTAGTCAAGATCAGGTCATACAAGGAAAGCAACGCTCATTTTTCTGAAAGCTGTTTTACACATTTTAAAAGGTGACTAGGCATACTTGGGAGTTCAAAGCAGTAGGATGTATCTTTTGCAGGAAAGGAGAAAATCTTTCATTTTAGGCAAATGTCTATCCGATATATCTCAGCTCTACTTGATAAATAAACTGAATGTCCTCCTTGTCAATTTGTTTTTTTTATCTCCGCTCTCCACTTCTCTGTAACAAAAACAATCTAATGGGCAGGAAATTGTTTTAAAAGAGCAAAATCTTCCAGTTTCAAGTAATCTAATCCAATCTTATCCGTGACTTTTTTTTACAAAGACTTAAAAAGTAATCAGAACTACTCTAAACTTCTTCAGAGTTTGTGTTCATACGAAGCTTAAATAAATTTCTATTCGTTTGAAATGGCGTTTGGGTACCAGTTATGCCTTGAGTAGGGCCTGCCAAACCAATAAAACGGCAACGTAGCATCTTTCATGTGACTCAATTACAAATCAAAACATTTTAACTATCCTCTCTTCAAGGGCTGGTTATCTTAACATTTTTTTGATCCCCCCCCACGCCCCGTCCATTCCATAATCACCTGACATGCACGGCACCAAATCAAATATCCTATTCTCTCCCTAAGTCTGTCACAGTTGGCAAGCCTCCTTTTTTCCTTGGTATCTCAATTCTACAACTGGCACGTCTGATTTTACAATTTTTGCACCTACACGCCTTATCTCATCTTTATTCAGCCTGGTTACCAAAGCAAACTTTTACTGATTACCTCCTGAAATGACTAGTATTTGCCAATTTTTAGAAAAGCGTTGAAATCCACAAAAAAAAACATTACACAAGAGCCACAGCTTATCTATCGTACTCAGTTTTAGGGCGCCGGGCTGAATCCTTTCTCCACTCTTTTGACTTTCCTTTAGTTCGGACAAATAAAAAGGAAAGGACATACAAAAGAACGCAACGACACCATTTCAGACGGCTTCAAATTATGAGCAGAAACTACACGAAAGCACAAAAGCAGCCGTAGTGTAGTATATCCCAGCCGAGTCCAAGACCACTGCCAAGTTCCGCCGGAGTTTCTGCAGGAAAAGGCTCACCCTCCCACCGCACAGCGATGCCCCGGAGACCGGGGAAGGCAGGCCAGGCCTGAAGCCAGTCACCGGCATACAGCGACTCTCGGAAAAGCAGAGCCCTCGCCTAAGACCAAGGGCCTCGGCCGGAACCCAGAGCCTCCAGGGAGCAGTTAGGTCTTCCATCCTACCCTACCCTTCCTTTCGACTTCCCTCCCAACGGGACGACACTCAGCAATCGCTAGGCTAAGTTCAAATGGTTTCAAATGCGCCCCGGCAAGCCCAAGGGGAGAGCCAAAGAAGCTTCCTCGCCCCTGTGGGGAAAATGGCGCCCGTCACCCCTGCTCCCTCCCGGGTAATCACAAGGACCAGCCTCCCTCCCTCGCTACAAAATGGCGCCTCCTGCTGAGGCCCCAGAATCGGCATAATTCACTTGTTAGTGAGGCGGTGTCCGCCTGGGACCAGCGGTTCTGCCAACCAGTCAGACACTACAGCTTTGATTCCGCATCTTGCGCGAGCCACTCAGGCACCGACTGTAAAGCCAGATCCGACTGCCGGAGGATGAGGGGGCGTGGCTTAGACGGTTTTTTTCCGCGTCGGCTAAATTTGGGCCAATGGCAAGCAGAAAGCGTCCAGTGAGTGACGTAATGATAGCCCAATGGAGGCTGGGGGCGGGCCTCAGACACGCTATGCGGGTTGCGGGGCCTGGGGGCCGGACGGCTGTTTCCTGTCCTGGTGCATGGTGGTCGGACGAAGGAATTGTTGGAAAATTTTCTCGGAGGTTCGTATATAAATGTGTTTTTACCCAGTGTGCATTATTCTCCGCCCGGCCGCCGCCCTTAGCGCGGCGGCGCGGGCCCGCTTGGGCCCGGGCTCCAGCTCCCGCTCCTCAGCCTCCGCCGCAGGCCCTACCGATCCTATAGGCCGGCCTCGGTAGCGGCGCCTGGGCAGAAGCGGAGTTTATTAATAACCCGCGGCCGCCACTCTGGGGCGGCGGAGCTTTTGCTGGGGACTCAACCCCCCCACTGCCTCTGAACACTGCGCCCCGCCTGTTCCCCTCAGGGGACCGCCGAGGGGAGGGAGGGAAAGAGGGGAGGGTGGAGCCCTCGGGAGCCTGGCGGCGTTTCTCGGCTTGACCTCCGCGCGGAGCGCGTCCCCAGGCGCCGCCGAGGCGGAGCTCCTCCGGCGAGGACGCCGGGCCCACGGGTCTGCATCAAGCCCCAAGTGGGGCGCCGGCGGCAGGGCTGGCTAAGGGCCCTCTCGGGACTCCGCCTGCAGATAGCACCCAGAATTTCCCTCCCAGATCTTGGAAAGATTTTTTGTTTCCGTGACATAACCTTTTTTTTTTAAGGTCCTTGAGACCTAACATCAAAGTATTAGAAATTGGCAATTTTATCATTTTCCTTATGTTCCTTTTTTTTCCTGGTTATATAATGAACACATCATTATAGTCGCTTTGTAGCATTTTATTGTGGGACGTAAACCGATTTTTATTCCCTCACTTTGGCTTTTTAATATTAATACATTTCGTCCACGATATAACGAAGTTAAAAAGAGTAGGAAAGAAAGATACCATTGCCAGCCCATTGTTTGTTTAAAACCAACTTCAGCCTTTGCTTTGGAAGTATCTAAATCAGCTAAACAAGTGGGGATGTGGTGAGAAATTTTAGATTTGAGGTTGTGGTTGGCTTTGCAGAGTCTTACTAGAAGATATGCTTTCTGTAGTTCGCAAAAATCAGTACAACGTGTAATATTTTCTCTGCTGCGTATGTAGTTTTAAGTTCATTATTAAATGTTTAATAAGAAAATGTGATCAGGAGATCACCCACAATCACCAGTAAGATAAATAATTTCATCCTGGGATATTTTGACTATTTGGAAATTCTATTATCAGTCAGCTGTGTACAGATACTTTAGTGCCTTTATTTATCACAGCTGTGCCCCCTTTTTGTAAATAGTGACTTTATTGGTGTGAATCACGTACCGTGCAATTAACCCATTCAAAATGTATGATTAGGTGAGTTTGATTACATTGAGTTGATCACAATCAATTGTAGAATGTGTTCACCACCACCACCACCACCCAAAAAATCCATACCCATTAGTAATTACTCCTCATGTTCCTCTCAACTCTTCTGTCTAAAATTTTTGGATTTTCCCAGTCTGGACATTTCCACAATGGAATCATAAAGTACAGTTTGTGGGCTTTGCCAAGTTCGTTTAGCATATATCATTTATATGTTATAGCATATATCAGTACTTTATTTCTTTTTATTGCCAGATGTTTTATTGTGTGAACATACCATGTTTTATTTATCCATCATTTGTTGATGGATGTTTGAGTGGTTTGTATGTTTTGGCTCTTATACATAGTGCTGCAGTGAACTTTGTATACAAGTTTTTGTGTGAACATAGGTTTTCATGTCTCCTGTGTATTTATACCTAGGAGTGGAATTTCTGGGTCATATGGTTAACTTTACATTCAACCTTTCAAGGAACTGTCAAACTTCCAAAACTTTCCTACTTCATTTTGCATTCCTCCCAGCAACGTATACTAATTTCTCCACATCCTTGCCTATACTTGTTATTATCAGTCTTTTTGATTATAGCCTTTCTAGTGTGGGTGAAGTGGTATCTCTTGTGGGTTTGATTTGTATTTCTGTGATAGCTAATGATGGTGGCATTTTTTTCATGTGCTTATTGGTCATGTGTATATCTTTGGAGAAATGTTTGGATCTTTTTCCCATTTTATCCTTGGATTATTTGTTTTTTTACTGTTGGATTGTAACAATTCTTCATATACTCTGGAATAGAAGTCTCTTATCAGATATGTGATTTGCAAAATGTTCACACTCCTTTGCTGCACAGTTCATCGTGTTCTTCAGGGAAAAGATGACCTAACTATATTGGGGAATTGTGCTTTTACTACTACTTTAGCTGTTGTTAATTATTTATAATGTGTTAATTTTATATTTGTATATACATCATAATGATCATGTGAGGAGAACTTTCTGAGTCCTGAAGTTTTCATCATTACTTAGTTTTGAGGGTTTTTTTGGGGTTTTTTTGCTTTTTTTTTGAGACAGTTTCAAGCTGTTGCTCTGGGTAGAGTGCCATGGTGTCATAGCTCATAGCAACCTCCAACTTGGGCTCAAGTGATCCTCTTGCCTCAGTTTTTCTATTTTTTGTAGAGACGGGGGTCTCGCTTTTGCTCAGGCTGGTTTTGAACTCGTGAGTTCAAAATCCAGCTGCCTTGGCCTCCCAGAGTACTAGGATTATAGGCGTGAGCCACCACACCCAGCCAGGTTTGAGAATTTTATCTTGTAGTTTTTTGAGGTGGAGGAGAGGGAAGTTACATCTGTTTTGCTTAGTTCTGAGTCTTTTTGCTTCTGGCTTTATTTCAGGACACAGTGGGGAGGAGGGTGTTCTTTTTCTTTTGTTTTGCAAAGAGACAGGGTCACACTTTTACCCAGACTGGAGTGCAGTGGTGTAGTCATAGCTCACTGTAACCCTGAACTCCTGGGCCCAAGTGATCCTCCAGTTGCAGCCTCCCCAGTAACCAGGAGTATAGGTACCCATACCAGTCCTAGCTAATTTTTAATTTTTTAAAATTTATTTATTTATCCTTTTGTAAGACAGTCTCATTCAATTGCTCCTGGCTAGAATGCCCTCATGTCATAGCTCACAGCAACCTCAAACTCCTGAGTTTAGGCCATTCTCTTGCGTCAACCTCCTGAGTACACCCACAACAACAGCCACGCAATATTAGTGGCTAATTTTTCTATTTTTAGTAGAGTCGGGGGTCTCACTCTTTCTCAGGCTGGTCTGAAACTCCTGATTTCAAGTGAACCTCCTGCCTCAGTCTCCCGAAGTGCTAGGATTACAAGCAAGGGTGAGCCACCTCCCCTGGCCATGGACCATGCAGTAAAAACACAAACACTAATGAAAGCTGATTAGCAAAAACAAAAAAAAGTCCATGCATACTTTCCTCTCTTTTTGTTTTTTGTTTGTTTGTTTGTTTTAGAGACTGAGTCTCACTTTATTGCCCTTGGTGGAGTGCTATGATGTCACAGCTCACAGCTGACCTCCAACTCCTGGGTTTAGGCAATTCTCTTGCCTCAGCCTGCCAAGTAGCTGGGACTACAGGTGCCTGCCACAGCACCTGGCTATTTTTTTGTTGCAGTTTGTCTGGGGTCAGGTTTGAACCCACCACCCTTGGTCTATGGGGCCCGTACCCTACCCACTGAGCCACAGGCGCTGCCCCATACTTTTCTCTATATTTAACAACACAGATAAGCAAAACAGTCCTCAGTCTTGAATAACGTGCAGGTTGGAGATTCTCCTGCCTCAGGCTCCTGGGTGGTTGGGACTATAGGCATGCCTGGCTAAATTAAAATTGTTTTGTAAAGACAGGGTCTAACCATGTTGCCCAGACTGGACTTGAATTCCTGGCCTCAAGCTATCCTCCCACTTTGGCCTCCCAAAGTTCTGGGATTACAGGCATGAGTCACTGCTCCTGGCCAGTAAAAAATAAATTTTAAAATTTGTGCTGCAGTGAGGACTCTGCTCTATATGGAAATACTTGTCCAGTAATGTGTAGTAACAAGATACTTAATTCCAGACAACATTTCTTACACTTAAAATATCACTCCCATTTACTGAGCACTTGACTAACTAGCTAGGCGCTGAGTTAAGTGATTTATTGGGTGCTCTACATATATACATACATAAATTCTCTATGCTTACTACAAACCTGAAGCAAGTACTAGAGTTATCCCTTTTTGCAGGTGAAGTTTAGAGTAACTTGTCCAGCCATTACATGGCAAAGCTGGGATATAAACCTATGAGTGGTTCAAAAGCCCAGTCTTTTACCCTGAGATTTTTCAGTAACCTGTCAAGTACTGAGCTGTTTTAACTTTTGAAATAAAGGGTGCATGTCATTCCTAGAATGATACGTATAAGCATGCATGTTATTGTGTTATTTACACACATCTTTAAGTTAAATAATAATTCATACATTTGCCCTTACATTGAAAATACAAAGGTTTATATTCTTTGGATGTTATGGTCACAAGAAGTTAGAATCATTTAAATTAATGGCAGTTTGGGTTCGGTCCCTGTAGCACAGTGGTTACGGCGTCAGCCATATACACTGAGGCCGGAGGGTTTGAACCCAGCCCGGGCCAGCTAGAACAACAATGGCAACTGCAACAAAAAATAGCAGGACGTTGTGGCAGGCACCTATAGTCCTAGCTACTGGGGAGGCTGAGGCAAGAGAATTGCTTAAGCCCAAGAGTTTGAGTTGCTATGAGCTGTGATGCCCCAGCACTTTGCCAACGGCAATATAGTAAGACTCTGCCTCAAAAAAATAATTAATGGCAGTTTATACACAATACATACAGCATATTGTAAAAGGTGAGGCACAATGAAAAGAGATGGAAATGAAGATCTAATCTTTAATCTTACCTTACATATATTCATTTGTTCACCAGATATTTTGTACGTGTGTATTGTATGCCAGTCACTATTGTAGACCCTGGGAATTCCATGGTGTTCAGGACAGAAAAGGGTCTGTCATAACTCTCAGAGTTCAGTTACAAATTCTGGTAAGTGCTATGCTAAGAAGGAGATAAAACAGTCTATGATAGCGTAAGGAGATGGTGGTAGAATGGCACGTATTTTAAATAGGAAATGACACCAAACAATATGTGTAGAAGTAGGAAAAGTTTGATATGTTCTTTGATAATGTTCTAGCACATCATTGTGGTTGGATGTATATATATAATGGAGAAGCACTCTGGAAAATGAATTATGATAAACTCATTTGTGTAATCATAAATTAAAAAAATTCAAAGATCCATAAGATGAAGTAACTTAACCATATCAAATCAGTGTTCTTTTTTTTTGAGAAAAGAAACTGAAGCTTAACAAGCAGGTAAATTAGCCAGGAGCTGAATAGGATTCAAGTGGATAGCATGCCAGCAAATTATAAATTGTGTACAATGAAAGCTATGACAATAAAAACATGATTACTAATTCAGAGTAACCTGGGCTGCAAGCCAAATAACAGCTAATTCAGTAGGATTCAGATGAGAAATGAGATCTGGGTGATGAGGGGGAGACACTATAGAAGAGCCAGGGATGGCTGGTTTAAAGATTTTTCCCTGGATTGCCCTTTTTGCTCTTAGGTCCCTGAGGAATGTTTGCTTATTTTTTTATGTCTTAATTCATATTCTTTCCTTTGCATCTCTGAGACAAAGTTGGGTGCTCCTCACTGTATTATTGCTTTTTGCGGGGGGTGGGTGGGTGGAGAGGATTCTCACTCTGTCACCCAGTCTGGAGTTGCAGTGGTGTGATCACAGTTCACTGCAGCCTGAACTCCAAAGATCAAGCAGTCCTCCTACCTCAGTCTCCCAAGTAGTTGGGATCCCAGGCATGAGCCACTGTGTCTAGCTAATGCTTTTCTTTTTTTTGAGACAGAGCCTCAATCTGTCCCCCTGGGTAGAGTGCTGTGGCATAGCTCACAGCAACCTCCAACTCCTGGGCTCAAGCAAGTCTCCTGCCTCCACCTCCCAAGTTGCTGGGACTACAGGCGCCCGCCATAATGCCTGGCTATTTTTTCTCGGTTGCAGCCGTCATTGTTGTTTGGTGGGCCTGGGCTAGATTCAAACCCGCCAGCTTAGGTGTATGTGGCTGGTGCCTTAGCCGCTTGAGCCACAGGCGCCGAGCGGCTAATGCTTTTCTTTACAATAACTCATTTGAAATAATGAGTTTTATTTTATTTTATTAATTAATTAATTTATTTATTTTTTAGAAATGGAATCTCCCTCTTGCTCGGGCTGGTCTCAAACTCCTGAGCTCAAGCAATCCACCTCCTTCAGACTCCCAAAGTGCTAGGATTACAAGTGTGAGCCACCATGCCTGGCTAACTAGTTTTATTTTAAAAACCATGAAAATAATATGTGGGAAATTTATTTTTAATTTATAGGATGCATATGGTAAAAATTAGAAGTCCTTCTCCACTCCATCCTCATCTCCTAGTCCCATAATTTTTAAATTCTATATACAAAAATATGCAAATATATATGTATTTTAGAAATAAGAATGTTTCATTTAGGGCGGCGCCTCTGGCTTAGTGAGTAGGGCACTGGCCCTGTATACCAAGGGTGGTGGGTCCAAACCCAGCCCCGGCGAAACTGCAACAAAAAATAGCCAGGCATTGTGGTAGGTGCCTGCGATCCCTGCTACTCAGGGGCTGAGGAAAGAGAATCATAAGCATAAGCCTAGGAGTTGGAGGTTGCTGTGAGCTGTGTGATGCCACAGCACTCTAACAAGGGTAGTTTCATTTATAGATGTCCTGTATTTAACCTTCCCTTATTGATGGACTTTAGATTATTAAACATTTTTTACTATTATAAATAATGCTTCAAAAAAATAATGTTTGAGGAAACTTTACATATTTTTGTGAGTGCTCGTTTAATAAATTCCAAGAATTGCTTGGTCAAAGATTGCATTTAGTAATTTGATAGGCAGTGTTAAGTTGTCCTAACTGTATGGATTATTTCCTTCCACACCATACATACATACATACATACATATATATATATATTTTTTTAATTTATTATTTTTTTTGTAGAGACGGAGTCTCATTTTATTGCCCTCGGTAGAGTACCATGGCATCACACAGCTCACAGCAACCTCCAACTCTCCAACTCCTGGGCTTAGGCAATTCTCTTGCCTCAGCCTCCTGCATAGCTGGGACTGTAGGCGCCCACCACAACGCCCAGCTATTTTTTGTTGCAGTTTGGCCTGGGCCGGGTTTGAACCCGCCACCCTCCGTATATGGGGCCAGTGCCCTACTCGCAGAGCTACAGGCACTGCTCCACACTGTATTTTAATGACCTGTTTTTACTTGTCTCCAACTATGGAATGAAGGATGACTTTGTGTGTGTATGTACATGCATATACATATATATGTGTATATGTAAATGTTTCTATATAATATATAGAGAGTCTGTCGCTAAAAAAAAAAAAAATAGCTGGAGACTAGGTGTGGTGACTCACGCTGGTAGTCTTAGTACTCTGGGAGGCCCCGGCAGGTGGATTGCCTGAGCTCACAAGTTTGAGGCCAGCCTGAAGATGAATGAGATCCCATCTCTAAAAATAGCCCGGTGTTGTGGTGGGCACCTGTAGTCCCAGCTACTTGGGAGGCTAAGGCAAGAGAATCACTTACAACCAAGAGTTGGAGGTTGCGATGAGCTGTGATGCCGTGGTCCTCTACCAAGGGCGGCAAAGTGAGACTGTTGCAAAAATAAAAATAAATAGCCAGGCATTGTGGTGGGCACCTGTAGTCCCAGCTCGTGGGGAGGCTGAGACAAAAGGATCTCTTGAGCCCAAGAGTTTGAGGTTGCTGTGAGCTATGATACCAGAGCACTCTATTGAGGGCAACAAAGTGAAACTATGACCCTATATACTATATAT
Source organism: Galagoides demidoff (assembly GCA_963574575.1). Classification (NCBI taxonomy): domain Eukaryota; kingdom Metazoa; phylum Chordata; class Mammalia; order Primates; family Galagidae; genus Galagoides; species Galagoides demidoff. The sequence goes on along the minus strand of CAUYQV010145469.1, from coordinate 8,657 downwards.
ATTTTTAGTAGTTTTGATCATGGTAGAGGAGAGTAATAGACAATCCTATTAGAAAGGTAAATAGGGGCCAGTGTTGGGTAGTGATATCTCGCTGGGAGAGAAGGATGGCTTGGGCACAGGTGCAAGCTCGCTTCTAGAATTGAATGAAAGCAAGAAACGACTACTATGGGTGGCAATAGTAGCAAAATGTCTTTATTCCTGACATCTTTTATGATAAACTAATCATGTACGCCATATTTATCAATAATTCTAACATCCTTTATTATCTTAAACTATAGAAAAGAAAGAAAGTCTGGGAAAGTAAGATAACCATTTTAAGACTAGTCTAAAGACAGAAAGTCCGGAAAAGTTGGCTTGGTGCCTGTGGCTCAGTGGCTAAAGCGCCAGCCACATACACCTAAGGTGGCGAGTTTGAAGCCAACCCTGGGCCCGCCAAAACAACAATGACGGCTGCAACCAAAAAATAGCCAGGCGTTGTGGCAGGCATCTGTGATCCCAGCTACTTGGGAGGCTGAGGCAGAAGACTTGCTTGAGCCCAGGAGTTGGAGGTTGCTGTGAGCTGTGATGCCACAGCATTCTACCCAGGGGGATAGCTTGAGGCTCCATCTCAAAAAAAAAAAAAAAAGTCCGGGGAAAGTAAAATAATCATCTTAAGACTAGCATCAGGCTATTTCTCTTTAAAGACCTAAAATAACCCTGCATTATCTGATTTCTGTTGTCAAAGTTAAAGGTCAGGATAAACAGGGGAGTAAAACTTTTTTTTCTTCCATGTACTCAATTAAGTTTCTGAGAAACAGGCTTAAAGACTGTTTTCTCGTGGTTTGGAGACCCCCCACTAATGATGGAGTTTTTCTTTTCACTCACATCAACCTTTGAGTCATGTCCCCTGCACAGATGGGCCATTTCAACTCTTATCTGGCAGGCTAACCTGACTGCACAGTCGGGGTTCCATGTAGGAGGCTGTTAAGCCTTGCCTGCAGGCCCCCACCATGCTTTCCCAGGTCACTTAGGCCTCAGCAAAAACGCACCATACTCATGAGTCTTTTCCCTCAATTTCTGGAATTAGAAGAGTACATTTCATTTAATTTTATGTGGGAATTCATCCCACAGGCCAGATTGGAGAGTACCCCTATGAGCAGCATGACTATGAAAGATTAGAGGGAAAAAAAGTATTCAAATCTGGAAGCACTCCCCCTGAAGTTTCCCTTGCAAGGGTCTTAAGTTCTTACTCTTCTTTAAAATAACCCAGAATGGCTAGGCGTGGTGGCTCCTGCCTGTAAATCCTAGCACCTGGGGAAAGTGAGTAGAAGAATTGCGTGAGGCCAGGAGTTTAAGGCCAGCCTCACAAGAATGAGACCCCATATCTACAAAAAGTAGAAAAAAAACATCTAGTTATGGTAGTATGTGCCTATAATTCCAGCAACTAGGGAGGCTGAGGCTGGAGAATCACTTGAGCCCATGAGTTCCAGGCTGCAGTGAGCTATAATGATACCACCGTACTTCTTGGGTGACAGAGCTAGTCCCTATCTAAAAAGAAAAGAGTGGCTTGTCCTGACTTAACCCAATACCAATTTTAAAATTGAAAGCCCTCCCGCCCCCCGCCCCGCTTATAAAAAACCTTTTTTTTTTTTTTTGGCAGTTTTTGGCCCGGGCTGAGTTTGAACCCGCCACCTCTGGCATATGGGGCTGGCACCTTACTCCTTTGAGTCACAGGCACAGCCTGATTGTAAAAAACTTAAGCAAAATAAAACCAGAAACTGTAAAGTGCCTTGTCCTGGGAAGTTCCTCAGTTTGGGGCAAACCGTGATGGTTATGTGCCCTACTGGTGAAGTTTGGCATCCTGATAGTGACATTTGGACTATATGGGAAAATGGGAAAGTATTAAAGGTTTAGAAACAGATGTGATATGAATAGAATTTTAAATCGTGTGTATTATGCGGTCAAGTTTTGATTGGGGAAGGGTAGGAGTAGGTTTTATGAAGCTGTTTTAATCAAGCCTGAAATAAGACAGTGAATGAAGAGAAGTGAATGAATTTGACAGATATTTAGGAAGTAGAGTTAGTTTAGTTTTTTGTTTGTTTTTTGTCTTGGTGAGACAGTCTCATTCTGTTGCCCAGGCTAGAGTGTCATGGCTTCAGCCTATCTCACAGCAACCTCAAATTCCCAGACTTAAGTGATCCTCCTACCTCAGCGTCTCGAATAGCTGGGACTACAGGCATCCACCACAATGCTCGGCTAATTTTTCTGTTTTTTTTTTTTCAATAGAGACAGTGGTCTCCCTGTTGCTCAGGCTGATCTAGAACTACTGAGCTCAAGTGATCCACCCACCTTGTCTTTCCAGAGTGCTAGGATTCCAGGCATGAGCCACCCCACAGACAGAGTCAATCTTTTTTTTTTTTTTTCCAGAGTCATTCTTAATGATTGATTGGAGAATTGGGAGATTTGGGCTGTTGGGTTTGTGATTGTATTTATCACTAAAGTAGAAAATACAGGTATGGGAAACTATGTATGGAGAGGAGATGACTGTGAACCGTATTGGTGATCAGGGCAGTTAGATACATAGTTTAGGAGCCCTTAAGGAAAAGACTAGACCGATTTTTAAAAGCTTATAAATCCAAGAGATCTTTGAAGCCACGGAAGTGAAAAAGTTGTTCAATTGTAAAGTGCATAGAGTCAGGGGAAAAAAACTAGGACAGAACCTTGAGGAGCCTCCACATTTAAGAATCTGTCAGAGAAACTGAGGGACTAGTTAGGAGAAAACTAGGAGAGTGGACTTCACTGAAGCCAAGGCAAGAGAGTGTTACAACTGGAGTATTAAACACCAGTTGTAATAATCAATTATGATAAAACTGCAAAACGTTGCCAAGCATGGTGGCTCACGCCTATAAGCCTAGCACTTGCAGCTACTTGGGAGGCTGAGGCAAAAGAATCCCTTGAGCCCAAGAGTTTGAGGTTGCTGTGAGCTATGACGCCACAGTACTATACCAAGTGTGACCAAGTGAGACTGTCTCAAAAAAAAAAAAAAAAAAAGACTGCAAAATGTGCAACAAAATTTTTCAGTGTTTATTGTTGACATGTCTTTTTTTTTTTAACTTTTTAAGAATTTGAGGTATATTACTAAGTAAACTAAAGTTATTTAAAAATTAAGTTTAAATTAAAATTTTAAAAGTGTGAGGCTGGGTGCAGTGGCTAACATGTATAATTCTAGCACTCTAGGAGGCCGAGGCAGGTGGATTGCTTGAGCTCATGAGTTCAAGAACAGCCTGAACAAGAGTGAGACTCCCCTCTCTACTAAAAATAGAAAAACTAGCTGGGCGTAGTGGCACATGCCTATAGTCCTAGCTACTTGGGAGGCTGAGGCAAGAGGATTGCTCAAGCCCAAGAGTTTGAGGTTGCTGTGAGGTGTTATGCCGGGGCACTCTACCCAGGGCAACAGAGTGAGACTGTCTTAAAAAAAAAAAAAAAAAGAAAAGAAATTGAGGTATAATCACCATACAAGAAAATGCATATACTTTGGTGTTCAATTTGTTGGGTCTTGACTTTACTCAAAAGAAGATACAGGACATTTCCATCAGCACAGAAGGTTCCCTTGTTCTCCTTTCCAGTCAGTCCTCTGACCGGCAGTCGTATTTTGATTTCTATTCATTGTAGATTAATTTTGCTTGTTTGTAGAAGTTATATTAATGGAATAATACAACATACATTATTTTGTGTCTGCCTTATTTCCTTCAGCACAATATTTTTCAGATATTTCAGGGTTATTTCATTTATAGTAGTCTGTTCCCTTTTATTGCAAGGTAATATTCCATTGTATAGGCTTAACATTTATCCATTTTTTATTGATTTACATTTGAATTCTTTATGGTTCAGAACAATTTTGAATAAAACTTCTATGAATATTCTTGTACAAATATTTTTGTGGGTATATGTTTTAATTTCTCTTTGGTAAATAACTAGTAACTATGTTAGAGTAGAGGTTAATGACCCATCAGAATAGTTTCAATGGAGTTAGGAGCAGAAACCAGATCATAGGGGGAAATCAGGAAGTTGTTCCCTGATTTGTTGTTCTTAGCAACAACTTTAAAGAAATCTAGCTGTGATAAGGAGAAACTAGTAGTTGAGTCAGAAGTGAGATTTTACTTATTTTATTTTTGTATTTTTAAAGTTATTGATGAAGGAATTGGGGTGGAGGGTTGTTTCCAGGAAAGGTCTCTGAGATCCCTAAGCAAGAAAGACAGATGAAATGCAGAGAACAGTTTCCAGAGATTGATTTTACCTTGTAGGAAGGTAATATGGTAGGATAGAAAAAATGTATTGAAATGTACTCAAGTGATAGGTTTGTTTGTAAGGAGGTCTTGTGTGATGACTTCCTGTATCTTCTACAAAGTTGGGGGCTGATTAATTTACTGAAAGTAAAGTCGGCAGGTGGAAGAAGGGGCAAATTGAAAATATTTTAAATAGCACTGTAAGAAACAAAGAAACGTAAGTTTGCTGGACAGATTTGAGGATTTAAAGGAGATTAGAAGAGTCCAAGAATGTTTATGGCCCTGTAACACTATCTCCTAAATTGTTAGAACTGAAAAGTATTTTCCAAATATAAGACTTGCTGGTCATGGTGACTCAGACTTGTAGTATCCCAGCGCATTGGGAAGCCAAGGTAGAAGGATCACTTGAGACTAGGAGTTAGAGACCAGTCTGAGCAACATAGTGAGACCATGTCTCTACATAAAAATAAAAGTTAGCCAGGCATGGTGGCATATTCCTGTAGTTCCAGCTACTTGGGAGATTGAGGCAGAAGGATCACTGGAGCCCAGGAGTTCCAGGCTGCAGTGAGCTATGATGATGCCACTGCACTCTAACCTGGGCAATAGAGCAAGACCCTATCTTACAAATAAATAAGTGAATGACTAAGGAAGAGACATATACAAACAGTTATTTCTGACTAAAGGTATATGTTTTAACTATCTGTGTTTAGTGTCTTAATCAGTGCATTTTTAGGACAATATCTACTCGTTAGGGATACGAAGAGTCCTGTATAAGGAATTACCTCTGTAATTCAGATGTCTAACAATGCTTTGTTCTCTTTACCTATGACAAGATGAGCAATTCAGGTAATAAAATACTAGCATATACAGCGTTCATCTTGGGGGAAATAAAGTATAATCTAGCATCATAATTTTGAAATGACATGCTTTTTACCTTTTTTTTGAGAGTCTCACTTTTGCCACCCTCTGTACAGTGCTGTGGCATCATAGCTCACAGCAACCTCAAACACCTGGGTTCAAACGATTCTCTTGCCTCATCCTCTCAAGTAGCTAGGACTAGAGGGGCCCCCCACAACTCCTGGCTGTTTTTAGAGATGGGTTTGCACTCTTGCTCAGGATGGTCTTGAACCTATGAGCTCATGGTAATCCACCTGCCTCAGCCTCCCAGAGTGCTAGGATTACAGGCATGAGCCACTGTGCCTGGCCATGCTTTTTAATAGAATAACAAAAATGGTGTTTGGAATATGTCAGAACCTCTCTCTTTGCTGCTTTTATTCCTCAAATTCCCTGGACTCACTGAAGGTAAACCAAGATGTACTTACCAACCTGCTTTATACAGGGGTGCCTCTATTAGGCCATATAGTTAGTACTATTTTATTGAGGTTTAAGAGAGATTTTTCTTTTTAGTTCTTTTCTGGGGGGGAAGAAGTCTCTGTCGCTCTGGGTAGACTGCCATGGCATCATAGCTCACAGCAACCTCAAGGTCTGGGGCTCAAGCCATTGTTTTGCCCTGTCTCCCAAGTAGCTGGAACTATATAGGTACTAGCCGCAACACCTGACATTTTTTCTGTTTTTAGTAGAGATGGGGTCTCACTCTCACGCAAGCTGGTCTTAAACTCCTGAGCTCAAGCAGTCTGACCCCCTCAGCCTTCTGGAGTGCTAGGATTACAGACATGAGCCACCATGCCCTGGCTTTTATAAATTTCTTTTTCATATTAATGATTTAGTTAAGGTCAAACCACCACGAAAATGGACGTTCCTGTTGACTAGGCCTAGATGTTCTCTTGTCTCTGCTCTCAGCTCTTTTTCTCACAAGTATCTTTAGCTTTAATCCTAGTAGGTCTTATCTCAACTGCAATTTCAAAGGCATCAAGTTCGACCTCTCTGGCAGTCAGTTTCATATATTCAGTTTCTCAATGGTCTTGACATCCTTAAAGTTCCAATATTTCACCTGAGAGAAAATTCTACTGTCCCGATTAACATTGGTATTATGCAGTTTTGGCCAGGGCCAGGTTCTAACCCACCGCCTCCGGGATATGGGGTGCCCTACTCCTTTGAGCCACAGGTACCACCCCAGAGTATTGGAAGACAGTTTTCTGCCATCCTGATAAAAGCAGTGTGAACGACCACACTGGTATGGAGAACTTTTTCTAATACAGAGTAAATTTATATGGCAAATTTGGAATTAAGAGCAGGTATTAGAAGAACAGATACTTTGCCTGAGGTTAGGACCTGAGTCTGACAATTTCTAAAGGCTTAGTTTTGTGGCTTTGTGCAAAAGACATCTTAAGATTTGTTAATCTAAATTTTTTAATCATTGCTTATCACAATAAAGATTATTTGCAATTGGGGCCGTGCTTGTGGCTCAAAGGAGTAAGGCGCCAGCCCCATATGCTGGAGGTGATGGTTCAAATCCAGCCCTGGCCAAAAACTGGAAAAAAAAAAAATTATTTGCAAGGCTGAGTGCAGTGGCTCATGCCTGTAATCCTAGTACTCTGGGCGGCCGAGGCGGGTAGATTGCCTAAGATCAGGAGTTTGACACCAGCCTGAGCAACAGTGAGAACTCATCTCTAAAACTAGCCAGTGTTGTGGCAGTCCCATGTAGTCCTAGCTACATGGGAGGCTGAGGCAAGAGGATGTCTTGAGCCCAAGATTTTAAGGTTGCTATGAACTACGGCACTCTACCAAGGGGGTCAAAGTGAGACTCTATCTCAAAAAAAAAGCTTACAGTTGGATTTCTTTTATGTCTAAACCATTAAATTTATGTTATCATGATACTTTTTTGTGATAATTGTTGCTAACAAGTTAGATTAAACTTGCAATGTCTAAGGGTGTCACATTTTTAACCTTGAATTTATGAAGCTACTTAGAAGTTATTAGCGTATACCAGAAGTTTCTTCAAACCACTAAAGAAACACTCAATATTTTGCTTTTAAGAAATGAAGGGATGAAATCCAATAGTTACAAGTTTTAGCCATCATTTTTCACGTTCTTTTTATTCTTCCACTAATTCTGAGGGGGTTTTTTTGTTTGTTTGTTTGTTTTGCAGTTGTTGGCCAGGGCTGGGTTTGACCCCACTACCTCTGGCATCTGGTACTAGCACTCTACTCCTTTGAGCCACAGGGGCTGCCCCTGAGTGTTTTTTTGCTTTTTAAATTATGAAATGGCTCGGAGCCTGTGGCTCAAGTGGCTAAGGCGCTAGCCACATACACCCCAGGTGGCGGGTTCGAATCCAGCCCGGGGCCTGCCAAACAACAATGATGGCTGCAACCAAAAATAGCCAGGCGTTGGGGCAGGCGCCTGGGGTCCCAGCTACTTGGGAGGCTGAGGCAGGAGACTCGCTTGAGCCCAGGAGTTGGAGGTTGCTGTGAGCTGTGATGCCACTGCACTCTACCCAGGGGGACAGCTTGAGGCTCTGTCTCCAAAAAAAAAAAAAAAAAAAATTATGAAATCTATCACACACAGAGGGATACAAATAATTGAATAAACACTCAGCTTTAATGGACCATAACATTTTTTTTTTTTTGAGACAGAGTCTCACTACGTTGCCCTCAGTAGAGCGCTGTGGCATCACAACTCACAGCAACCTCAAATTCTTGGGCTTAAGAGATTCTCTTCCCTCAGCCTCCCACACAGCTGGGAGTACAGGTGCCCACTGCAGTGCCCAGCTATTTTTTTGTTGCAGTTGTCATTGTTGTTTTAGCACAGGGGTCCTCAAACTTTTTAAATAGGGGGCTAATACACTGTCCCTCAGACCGTTGGGGAGCCGGATTGCGGGCCCCAGGACAAGTCAGCTGCTGAGCAGGACAGGCAGCGGCGGCAAAACACCCAGCGGGCCAGATAAATGTCCTAGTCAGACTGCATGTGGCCTGCAGGCCATAGTTTAAGGACACCTGTAATTTAGCAGGCCCAGGCTGGGTTTCAACCCACCAGCTGGTGCCCTACACACTGATGCCCAGACCATAACATTTTGTCATATGTGTTCAAATTTTTTTAAATTATGGTGAAAAATATAAGATTTACCATCTTGGCTGGGCATGATGGCTCATGCGTAAAACCCTTGAACTCTGGGAGGCTGAGATGGGTGGATTGCCTGAGCTCAGGAGTTTGAGGCCAGCCTAAACAAAAGTCAGACCTCCTCTCTAAAACTAGCCAGGTGGGCGGTACCTGTGACTCAAGGAGTAGGCTGCAGGCCCCATATACCAGAGGTGGCAGGTTCAAACCGGGCCTTGGCTAAAAACTGCAACAACAGGCTCGGCGCCTGTGGCTCAATCGGCTAAGGCGCCAGCCACGTACACCTAAGGTGGCGGGTTCGAATCCCCAGCCCGGGCCCGCCAAACAACAATGATGGCTGCAACCAAAAAACGGCCGGGCGTTGTGGCGGGCGCCTGT
>CAUYQV010145465.1:0-49133 GCA_963574575.1 Galagoides demidoff | reverse complement strand
GGCCAAGGTCAACACCCTGATCAGGCCTGATGGTGAGAAGAAGGCATATGTTTGACTGGCTCCTGATTATGATGCTTTGGATGTTGCCAACAAAATTGGGATCATCTAAACCAAGTCCAGCTGGCTAATTCTAAATATATAGCTTTTCACGGCAAAAAAAAAAAAAAAAAAAAAAAAATATATATATATATATATATATATATATATTTATATATATATAAATAAATATAATATAAAATAAATATAAATAAAATAAAAATAATATAAAATAAAAATATATCCCATAAGTCACTCCCTATCAGTGCATAAAAAGCACCCTCATTTTTTTTTTTTTTTGGCCAGGGCCTGGTTTGAACCTACCACCTCCGGTATATGGGGCCAGTGCCCTACTCCTTGAGCCACAGGGGCTGCCCAACCCTCATTCTTTTTAACAGCTGCATGATACTCTACTCTTTGGCCATGCCATAGTCTATTCAGCTGCTTTCCTATATATGGACATAGGTATTAATGGTTTCTAATATTTTTGCAATCACAAACAACACTGCCATGAATAACCTCCAGCATATGGATTTCCACATGGTTGGAGGGGTGTCTTCAGGATAAATTCCTAGAAATAGGATTGGTAAGCCAAAAGATAAATGCATATATAATTTTGTGAGAGGTTATCAAATTCTCCTCCAAAGGGTTATATTCAATTTTCTCATTTCACCAGCAGTGTATGACGGTCAAATAAGGCATTTTTGGAAGAGGGTTTTCTCAGCAAATTAACTAGCTCCACTTCCTAACTGACCTGTCTTTGCCTGTGTCTGATTCACCCGAGTGCACACTCACGCCCCTCAGGCACTTAGCCCACAACACTGCCCCAGGAGAAGCACTCACTCTTGAGCAGGGTCCAGGGGACAATGGACAAAACCAAGCCCTCAGTTTCTGAAAGTCCTCCTGCATCTTCAGCCTTTCACATTCTCCTTGAAGAGAAACAATAAGCAAATTACACTGGCTCCAAGGGCACAAGGCCAATCAGAAGTGACTTAAACAAGTGTCAATTAGCTTCAGGAACACAAGAGGAAGTGCAAGGAAAGTTTAGTACTTTTCCAGGTTCAACGAGTACCAATTTGATTCGACTGAAGGCCCCTAATGAGAACAGACATCCATCTTATAAATAAATAAACCATCTTATTGAGAAAAATAATATTAAAAGTAATTTACTGTGCTTCAAAGATCACACAGTGCTTTCACACACATATATTATCTCATTTGATCCTTACAATAGAAGCACCCACGCTGAAACAATTGCTTATTGGCCAATCTTTGATGTATATTAAGTGGTTCATGGATTTGAACTGTGATTTATCCACCCAGACTTCAAAGAGTTAACTAGAGCTGAACTATAAACAACCTGAACTTATTAGAGGCACAGGGTTGGAGGAAGCCTGGGAGCAGGAAGTGGTCAGGAAGCTAAGTGGGCCCCAGGCTCAAATTTCCCTGACCGAGAGCCTCAGATGAATTATGGTGGAAAACCCCAACTATAGTGTGTCCTTTCCCTCTAATTTAGGCATTTAATAAACAGATTGCATCGTCCTCCAGAAATAAGGGAGGTTTAATAATTTCCTTGGACGGAGAGTTCTAAGCAGCTCTGTGGCTTTGTGTGGACCTTCAAAAGAACTTTTGCAGAGTCTGTGAAACTTTTTATACTTGTCTATTAAATTTTCACTAGGCTCTCCTGCCCTCATTAATATCATTAGCGTATAGAACTGAGAACTCATCCAGGATTTGTCTGACATCCCAGAACATAAGGGAGGGATTAGGAGGCACACATTTTGTGAATGTTCCCAGCCGACAGGCAGCGCCCTCCTGCTTCTGCCTGGATGCCCAGGACCCCAAATATGGCAGTAAATCATCACCAGGAGATCACTGAAAGAGGCCTTCTCTTGACAATTCACCTCACAGCATCAAAGAATCCACCTGCTTCTACCAACATCTCAGGCAGAACCTCAAAATGGAAAGGAGGGAGGCAGAGTCATTTTCTTTCTTTAGCAGCCCCAGCTTGTCTGGGCTTCAAGGGCAATTAGGATGGCATAGAGCCTGCAAAGTTGCTGCTTAGGGAAGCAGTTCTGAGTGTGGGGTGTGGGATTAGGATCAGGCAGACCTGAATCCAAATCCTGGCTCTGCCCTTTGCTAGCTGTATGTTCTCAGGTAAATCATGTAAGTTCTGAGCCGTGATGTCCTCATCTGTAAAGCACATGTGTGAAGTGAGGACATCATTAGTGTCTACCTCACAGGAGCTATCATGGCGATTAACTGAAATAAGAAATAGAAAATGCTTAGCCCAGCATCTGGTGTAGACACGTAGAAGCTATTTAACTCTTAGCTATTTAACTCTCACCACTACAAGTGACCTTGGAAAACATTTTTTCTGACCCTCCCTCAGTTTGTAGATGAGGGAATAGGCCTAGAGAGGGGTTATCTAACTCAACTAAAGAACCAGGATGGCTCAGCGCCCATAGCACAGTGGTTACAGTGCCAGCCACATACACTGAAGTTGGCGGGTTCAAACCCAGCCAGGCCAGCTAAAACAACAATGACAACTGCAACAAAAAAGAGCCAGGTGTTGTGGCGGGTGCCTGTAGTCCCAGCTACTTGGGAGGCTGAGGTAAGAGAATCGCTTAAGCCCAAGAGTTTGAGGTTGCTGTGAGCCGTAACGCCATAGCACTCTATCAACGGCAACATAGTGGGACTCTGTCTAAAAAAAAAAGGGCAGTGCCTGTGGCTCAAAAGGGTAGGGCATCGGCCCCATATGCTGGAGGTGGCGGGTTCAAACCCAGCCCCAGCCAAACAAAAAAAAAAAAAAAGAAGAAGAAGAAGAAGAACCAGGATAAAAAGGCTTCCTGACCTTTTTTAAGCCACCATGATGTTTCTTCTTGTCCAAAGCAGATGGGTAGGCTGTGAAGCAAGGTCTGACATGCCAGAGACCAGGTTGGATAAATAGCAAATGCCAGTTTGGCTGGCATGGTGTAACTGGGTACCAATGCTGATTAGAAAGTGAGGCCTTGTGAGATGAGGAATTTTCCTGTCTGGGATTATGTTCCTGATTATCTACACCCTAGGTATTTCAGCAAAGCCTTGGTTGAAAATTCATTTGGTGGCAGTGCCCATAGCTCAGTGGGTTCGAACCCAGCCTGGGCCAGCTAAAACAACAATGACAACTACAACAACAACAACAACAACAACAAAATAGCTGGGCGTTGTGGTGGGTGCCTGTAGTCCCAGCTACTTGGGAGGCTGAGGCAAGAGAATCACTTGAGCCCAAGAGTTTGAGGTTTCTGTGAGCTGTGACGCCATGGCACTCTACCCAGAGCAACAGCTTGCGACTTTGTCTCTAAAAAGAAAAGAAAAGTCATTTGGTGTCATTTTCCCTAATTTGGGGCTCAAGCCAGTCCCCACAAAGAATAAATACTCTGCACCAATGCAAGCAGAGCATTCATCCTTCTTTGGCTGTGAGCAAGGCGCCACTCCCCAAGGCCTTTTGGACCAGCGTGGGGTGGAGGAGGGAAGGAACTTCACTCCCTAGCTCACTTTGTGGCGGGAAGTCTGTGGCTTTTGCAAGGACAAGGGAGGGTGTGGGGAAAGGGAGCAAGGATGCTGTGGCTCCTGTGATTGGCCATCCACAGAAGTGGTGTGTCAAAGAGCAGCCAATCTCATCCAAGCTCAAGCACTCAGGCCCGCCCTCCTGACCTCACGTGGCCCTGCATGAGGTTTCTGCTTGCTTATTCTGAGACCAAGGGAGCACTGGGAGTCCTGCCCAGCTCAGCACTTCCTTATACCATGGAGGCAGGAAGGAACTAGCCCGTGAGTACTTAGCTCCTGTCTGAGCAACCGCCAGACTAAACAGGGTGGGGATATGTTACTAAGAACTGGTGTTGGCTTCAGTGCACCCCAGGCACTGGAACAACAGAGCACCCCTTAATAATGAAAACCAGGCCAGGTGTGGTGGCTCACGCCTATAATCCTAGCACTTTGGAAGGCTGAGGCAGGAGGATCACTTAAGGCCAGCCATTCAAGGCCAGTAGAAAAATTAGCCAGGTGAGGTGGCACATACCTGTTGTCCCAGCTACTTGGGAGGCTGAGGCAGGAGGATCATTTGAGCCCAGGGGTTTGAGGTTGCAGGGAGCTATGATGATGCAACTATACTCAATACTGAGTGACAGAGGAAGACCCCCCCCCCGCCTCAAACAATAACCTGCAAAAATCAAAATAAAATAAAATAATGAATACTGGGTACCAGATATGTTTCATTTCCTTCCCACTCTGAGCGTCTACATCAGCTTCCAGAACCCCAATTTGGCCATGATGTACCAATAAATTAAGAGAATCCACTTAGCCTTCTCTGCTTGGTTCTCTGTTAATTTCCCTCTTGTATGGGCTTGGCGCCCATAGCTCAGTAGTTAGGGCGCTGGCCACATACACTGGGGTTGGTGGGTTTGAACCTGGCCCAGGCCTGCTAAAAAACAATGACAACTGCAACAATAACAAAAAATAGCCAGGTGTTATGGCAGGTGCCTATAGTCCCAGCTACTTGGGAAGCTGAGGCAAGACAATCACTTAAGCCCAAGAGTTTGGGATTGCTGTGGCACTCTACCAAGGGTGACATAGTGAGACTCTGTCTCAAAAAAAAAAAGTTCCCTCTTGTATGAGAATAGGACCAAGAAGTGGAGTGACTTGGCGCAAACAGAGGCCCCTTGTCTGGGCCTCAGTTTCCTCATCTGTAAAATGCATATGCTGAACTCCTACAGAAGGTCTCCACAGCCACCACCCTAGCCAGGCCAGGTTACATCATAACCTCCTGACTTCTCTCTGCTTTCACTCTTGTCTTCACTCAATCCATGACCTACACAGAAGCCAGGGAATACCTTAAAACACAAATTATATACATCACATCACTCCCCACCTTACAACCTTCCCATTTCACTTAAGTAAAATACAAGGTCTTCGGCTGGGCATAGTGACATATGCCTGTAATCTCAGCACCTTGGAAGGCTGAATTGAAAGGATCACTTGAGGTCAGGAGTTCGAGAACAGCCTGGGAAACATAGCAAGACCCTATCTCTATAAAGGATTAAAAAAATTAGCCAGGTGTGGTGGTGCATGCCTATAGTGCCAGTTACTCGGGAAGCTGAGGCAGGAAGATCACTTGAGCCCAGGAATTTGAAGTTGCTATGAGCTATGATCATGTCACTGCATTCTGGGCAATAGGGAAAGAACCTGTCTCAAAAAAAAAAAAAAGTGCCATGCTTGGAACTTCCTTGAGTCCCCGCATAGCTATACCCTCTGCCTGGGATTTTCTCCCTCCAGGTTTTTGCCTATGTAGCTCCTGGTCATGCTTGTGATCTCGCTTCAAGGTCACTTCCTTGGAAAATCCCTCCTTGAACAGCCCCACTCCTCTCCCTCTCACCAGGCTAAGTCAAGTCCTCCTGTTAACGTGCATTTTCGCTGGAGGTTATTCTTTTTTTATTAATCGTGCTTATCACAACCTTAATTCTCTCTGTAATTATTTAACATCCACCACCACCACTACCACCAAACTGTAAGCTCTGTAAGGGCCAGAATCTTGTTTGTCTTGTTCACTGGTTTATCTTTTGTACCTGTGTAGTGCCTGGCACATAGGTGGAGCTTATAAAAAAAAAGTAGTTGAATGAATGAAGCTCCCTGCCAGCGAGGGCAGCCAGCCCACAATACCAGCATCACAGCTCCTTAACCTGCCATGGCCAGGGAAGGTCACTGTGCTTTTGCCTCTCTGGAGCTATAAAGCATCAGGGTTGACCTATTAACCTCCCTGTCAGGCAACCTGGAAGGGCAAATTTGTCCACAGAAAGGCCTCAGAATGAGATTACTCCCAAAGCCAAATGCAAAAGACTTTAGTTTATGTTAGTTGAGCTTCTTGCTCTTTTCATGAGTGATTCAATTCCCTAAATATCTATTGAGCACCTACTGTATGCTAGGCTCTGCTCTAGATGCTGTTAGTCTAAAGGCTTTAGTCTCCCCAGATGGCCTGAGCTCTTCAACAGCGCACATGTAAACAAGCAATTCTCATACAAGTCAGACTGTGATAAGTGGCTAGGAGGACAGAGGAAAGAGCAATTGAGTACTGATTGTCCTCTGGAAATTTAGTGGGGGAAGAAGGAGGGGCAGAAGATTGTGCAAGAGGGTAATCTAATTAGTGGCAGAGCAGGAGCGTGTTTCCTGATGGAAAGATGAACATCAGGGAAGCATGCCTGTGGTGGGAAAGCATTTTGGGGAAGGCTCTCTGTCTGTCCAGTAGTCACCAAGGGCTGCATGTGGGGGTGTCAGGAGCATGAGCACCCCTAGTCCACACTCACACTCTCCACTACCGCAGCTGTCACATTATTGGGTGTTGGTACCACCCAGGGAATTGCTGAAACATCTAGAACCCACGCCTTCCTCCTAGCCAGCCCTGTAGACTCTAGTCTAATGGGTGTGGCATGGGGTGTAGCCATCTGCATGTTTAATCCATGGTTCTGCAGCAGGTGGTCCAAAGAGAACACTGAGAGGACTGCCAGCCAAGGGGCCTGGCCAGTATCTGACACGAGTGGGAACTCGAGTGGAAGCCTAGGCCCACAGTGGGGCCTGTGAACTTCAGGAGCATCAACGATCCAGGGGAGTTGTGGCTGGGCAGGAGAAAGGGGGTTTGTGTGTAAGTGGCAGAGTTTGGGTGAGGGTGAGGGTGAGGTTAATGGTATAAGAGAAGAATTCTGAACTTATAACAAGAGTCCTCAGGGGAAAATAAAATAAAATAAATCGAGTGCGGTGGCTCTAAAATAAATCGGTGCAGTGGCTCACTGTAATCCCAGCACTTGGAGACTGAGGTGGGTGGATTGCCTGAGCTCACAGGTTCAAAACCAGTCTGAGCAAGAGCGAGACCCCATCTCTAAAAAATAGCCAGGCATTGTAGTGGGCACCTGTAGTCCCAGCTACTTGGGAGGCCGAGACAAGGGTTCACTTGAACCTAAGAGTTTGAGGTTTCTGTGAGCTAAGACACTATGGCACTTTACTAAGGGTAGAGACACTATGGCACTCTACCAAGTGAGACTTTGTCTCAAAAAAAAAAAAAAAGAGTCATCAGGGCCTTGGTGACCATCCATGCCCAAGTCCCATCCGGCCAGGCTAAGGATCTCTTAGGTGCCCAAGTGGTTCCTGAACCAGAAGGGAAGAAAGCCCTGGGGGTGACTGAGGAACAACAGAACCTCCAGGCCACTCCACACCTCCAAATGGGCAGAGCTGGAAACAAGTAGGTTCAAAGGTCTGGCCTATGGGTGACAGGGAGTAGTAGAGAGGGAGAAGGGGATGTGAATGCACTTCATTCATTCATTCAATCATGTATTCATTCCACAAAATGTGCTGAGGGTCAGGCACTGTACTGAGCCCTATGGGATGTGGTGGTACCACCATCTGCCCACCTGTCAAAGCCAGAAACTAGAGTGGCATCTTAGACTCTTCCATCTCTCCTACTTATCCCTTCCTATCAATCCATTCACCCACTCTCATTGATTCAACCTCCTAAATGTCTTCTGGCTCCCACCCCTCTTCTCCAACCCTTCTGTCACCATCACTGCAGCACCAGAGCTCAATAACTCTTACCTGGACCGTTGCAGAAGTGTCTTCATTGCTCTCTCCACACTCAGGCTAACTTCACTCCAATCCATTTTCCACACTGCAGCCAGATGGGTTTGATGGTCTCTTATTTTTAAATAATTTGATTAAGGTATAGTTTACATACCATACAATTCATACATTTTGAGTGTAAAATTCAATGATTTTGAGTATATTCATAGAGTTGTATAATCATCACCACAATTAGATTCTAAAACATTTCCATTGCCCCATAAAGGTCCCTAATGTCAATTAGAAGTCTCTCCCCATTCCCACCCCTAGTCTCAGACAACCACTAATCTACTTTCTGTCTTTGTGGAGTTGCCTTTTCTGGGCATTTCATATAAATGGAATCATACAATATGGGGTTATTGGCATTTGCCTTTGATTGCGTCTTAGTACAGAAGTCTGCTCAGTCTCAGTTAAAAACCTTGAATGGGCTTGGTGCCCATAGCACAGTGGTCACGGCCCCAGCCACATACACTGAGGCTGGTGGTTTCAAACCCACCCTGGGCCAGCTAAAATAACAATGACAACAGCAACAACAACAACAAATAGCCGGGCATTGTGTCAGGTGCCTGTAGTCCCAGCTACTTGGGAGGCTGAGGCAAGAGAATCACTTAAGCCCAAGAGTTTGAGGTTGCTATGAGCTATGACACTACAATACTCTGCCAAGAGTGTCAGTTTGAGATTCTGTCTCCAAAAAAACAAACAAATAAAAATAAACTGTTGAATAGCTTCAAGATCCTTTACTGTTCAAGGTCCTTCATGGAGGTCCAATCCCTGACCCTGCTCTTGAACTTTGATGGTTCCCTAGCACACACCCATGCACTTTTTCTGGCCCTCATGCCTTTGTGCCTGTGGCTCCCCTGACTGGAATGTCCTTATGCTCCCTCCACAACAGGAATCACCTCTACTATGTCTTCAACATCCCAGTCCCCAAATTCTGCTCACCACTTCCAGAGCTACAAGCACCTCACACCTAGGTTTTATCCATCATGTCACGCTGCATTGTAAGTATCCACATAGGTTGGTTTCCCAGATGGACTGTGAGTTCCCTGAGTACAGGGATTCCATGCTATTCATTTCTGTAGCCCCTCCACATTGGAGACAGATCCTGGATCAATAAATGTTTGTTAAACCAAACAGAACTACAAAAGACTCAGTCTAGAAACTGCCATTGGGGAGGGAGTTCACAGTCTTGTGAGGGAGAGAATGATCCACTCATCAGCCAACATACATTTACTGAGGCCACACTGTGTGATGGTGGGAGGAAGGAAAGAGTAGAAAAGACAAGGCATGGTGCCTGCCTTGTTGAAGCTTACAATGGAGTGGAAAAGATACACTCGCCAGAGATCAACAGCTGCAAGGCAAAACATTCATAGTCAAGTGTCAGGTGGAACAACGGGGTGTATCACAGAGTCCAGGAAAAAAGGGAAGTGACTGTTGTTGGGGCACTTGGAGAAAGTATCACGGAAGAGGAGACTGAGGGTGGGGAAGGGCAGGAGGATTTGGACAGGAGTGGGAAATGTACAGAGCATTTTTAGATGGCATTGAGAGAGTAGCCTGAGCAACCTCTCAGGGCAGAGGGCAGAATGGTTTGGAAGATAGAGGACTGGGGGGAGGGCAAGAAATCAGTTTGGCGGAAGGTAGGGATTTCATCCAAGAGAGTAGTAGTAAGACCTGAACTAAAGCTCTAGCAGTAGGAATGGTTGGTTATGCAGCTGCAGTAGAGTTTTCTGATGTAGCAAATAAAAACATGAGACACAATGCAAGGGGCATACTTACACTAAAAAATTATTTGTGTTTCTAAAATTCAAATTTAACTGGGCGCCCTTGCATTTTACCTAACATCCCAAGTGGTGAAGAGCAAGGATGAACCAAACTGTAAATGTCTCGAATGCCACAATGTTTACCTTGTGCCCTGGGGATAATGAGAAGTCACAGAAGGTTTTGAACTTGAGGACTGACAGGATCACGTATGTCTTTCAGAAAGATGGCTCAAGCCTGGGCAACATAGTGAGAACCCATCTCTACAAAAAATTAGCCAGACGTAGTGGTGGGCCCCTATAGTCCCAGCGACTCAGGAGGCTGAGGTAGGAGGATTGCTTGAGTCTAGAAGTTCAAGGCTGCAGTGAGCTGTGATTGTGCCATGACACTTCAAATTCAGCCTTGGTGACAGAGCAAGACCTTGTCTCAAAAAAGGAAAGAAGGAAGGAAGGAAGGAGAGGAAAAAAGGGAGGGAGGAAAGGAAAGAAAGAAAGATGGCACAGGTAACAGCAAGGAGAATGGGTTGCTAGAAGGAAGAAGTGTGAAGGTTGTGACAGTGGCTCAGGGGACAGAGGATCGGGGCCTGAGCCATAGCAGAGGAGGTGAGCATAGAGAAGATGGTGGAATTCAGGAGTAACCCAACCCAAATCAGACAATGCTATCTCAAGGCCAAGTGCATGTTGATGGAGTAAGGCATGGGGGTATTGCCTGCAGGGGTGCAGCCTCTGTGTAGGGGCTGGGCCCCCACATTCACTGCGACTTTCCTCACTACCTCCTGCTGCTCAAGGGAAGGAGGTGAGGCTTTGTGGAAGAGTCTGAGCAGCTGCCATGGCTAAAGCCCCTCCCAGGCTTTCCTCCAACCAGCCAGTCCTGCACACTTCCCTTTCCCTTGGGTCTCAACACCGGTCCAGAGCACACAGTGTTCTCCCAAGCAGATGTGAGCATTCTGGGCTGGGTGAATCACTGTCCCTGGCTAGAAGGACATGCCTGCCGGGGCAGAAACCAGGCAACCCCAAAGAACATGCCGATGGGCCTGTGCATACTGTTACAGAAAGGTTTATATGGGGGAGACAACAGGTGCCAGAACAATGCTGGCCTTTGCAGGAGTGATTTTCAGCACAGCTGATGAAAGAGATGCCCCATCTCAGTCCTGCTGGCCAGGAGTATCTAGAACATTCTCCTAGCTGAAGTCTAGCCCTCCTTGGGGATGCAAGAGCCAAAAAGTCAGAATCTGCTTCTGTGTGGTCTGTTCCACCCCAGCCCAGACTTGCGCTAAGCTCAAGTCCCGCCCCTATTCTGTGATCCTTGTTGTTGCACCCAGGTCCTCACATTGTTTGGGCAGGGACAGGAGGCTGATAGCAGTGACTTTTCCCCATAGGCTGCAAAGGTAGGGTTAGAATTTTCCCAAGATCACTGCTGTCTTTCTTTAGGATCTGTGGGACACAGTGGTCCCTCAGGGCCTGTCATGGAGTTGCCAGAAGCTTCCTGGGGAACCTTTCAGGCCATTATGCAGTCAATGGGGAGGCTCCTAGTACAGTGGTTAAGGGTGGTGGCTCTAAACTCAGATGGATCTGAGTTCTAGGCCTCACTCTCCCCTCCCTAGCTATAGACCTTGGCCCAGTTACTTAACCTCTCTGAGCCAGAATTTCTACTCCCAAAGTGTAAAACAGTGGTACTAAAGGTACCTAAAAGGTAAACATTTAGCCTTGTAACTAGTACATTTGACAAATTTTAGCTATTACAGTTAACCCCCCTTTGAGTTTATGCCTCTCATCTCTTGGCTTTCTTCAGCCCTCATCAGATTCCTTTTCCTGAGATCCCTGCTCAGGACCCTCCCCTTTAGGCCACCATTGCCTGACCACAGAGCCCTCTCCAAGGACCCTTCTCAGAGGATCTCAGTCTTTGCTCCACAGATGGCGGTTCTCCAGGGGCCTCTCATCCTAATTCAGAGCCAGCCGCCCTCCATGCCTCAGCCTTTGCCTTTTCTCCCTTGTGCCATTGTTGAAGAAGGAGCCAGAGACAGAGGGCAAAGGGCAGGGCCAGAGAGCAAGCTGACTGTGCCGGGCAGGGCGGAGGAGATGCTGAGAGTCTGTCCTGTCAGCACTTTTTCCGTGTGGGGAGACAGCTGCAGAGGCACCAAGCTTTCTGAGAATGTCCCCAATCCTGTGCAAAGCTGGCCTGTCCCTGGGCCACAGCCCCCTCTTCAGCAGGCTTTCTGATCTCTTGGGTGGAAGGAAGGACAAGATCTCAAAGAGCTCAAAGATCCCCTCCTACATAGCCCTCTCAACAGCCCCCCGCAGTTCAGCCCGTAGCTGCCACCCTCGACTGCTGTCTTGGCGGTGCCCACGTGCCCGGACTCACTCCACGCACTGAAAACCCAAGGGGCAAAGAGAGTGGGTCCCGAGGGTAACCTTCCACCGGAGGCGTTTGTTCGCTCTCCAAACTGCACACCAGGTCTCCAAAGGCACTTTCTTGCCCCTGCACCTCAGAGGAGTTATCAAGAGCAAGTGTGAAAATGTCCCCAGTGCTAAATCAATTAGGATCGTCTTAGCAATCAAGCTCTTGATTTAACACCAGCTTTATTTCCCAGCTTTTCCTGCACCTTCTAGGTAGAATCTCATTAACTCCTTTCCAATCTCTAGGAAAAAAAGAAAAGCAAGCCCTTGAGAGAAGGGAGACACAAACAGCTGCGTTCAAGCCCATTTCACTGGGAAAATAGGTAGTTAGGATGAGGGGGTGCTGAATAGAGATGTTATGCTTAAAACATCTGGGAACTGGTATCAGTCCCTTAAAAGCAAGGCTGGCTGGGCTGGGGGGGGCCTTTCCATTGGCCTTGCCCGGCTGCCTCCCTCCCACTCAGAACACAATGTTCTGTCTTTCTGTGGTTATAACCTCTTTTCACTTGGAATGACTTGCCCCGTCTGGACCTTGAACAGCGCTGCTGCTCTAAGACGCTATCACGCAATAGTACATTACCCAGCAGGCCTCGGGCGAGGTCTCCTCCCCCGCCCCCGCCCACTTTCTTCCCCTCCCTGTCCTCCTTGTCCCACTCCAAAAGTCACTGTGGTTGGTTCCCAGGCGGCGTCCAAGCCCACGCTGAGCCGCATCACTGGCCTGTGTCCACCCCCGCTCCCCCTCCCCCCGTGACCGGCAGCACATGTCTCCCCACGCTGCCCGGCGGCGGCGGGGAAGTACAGGACATGTGGCCTCCTTGCGGTCGCCAGGCGAGGGCGGGGCCGGGACACATTGCCCTGCCTAGGGCTCCAGCGAGTTCTGAGTTTGGGTGGTTGGAGTGGGAACAAGAGGCACTAGGGAGGGCGTTGAGTTCTTTAGATTTTTCCAAACGCCTCTGACACATGTCCTCACTTAAAGCTGCCCAAGCAAACAAAACAAGCTCCACTAATAAGGGACATGGGGAGACGATCAGAGCAAGGGTCAGACACCTTAGGGCCCGCCCAGGCAGGTAAAGGAAAGTGGCCGGGGCGTAGGTGTGGTTCTCAAATTTGGCTGCAAATGAGAATCACCAGGGAGCTTTTAGCAATCCTGATGCCCAGGCCTCACCTCATACCAAACTCATCCCAATCCGTGGAGGGAAAGGGGCTCTAAGCAGAAGTCGTTTTTTTAAAAATTCCTCAGGTAGACCCAATGTGCAGCTGAGGCTGAAAACCAGCAGAGTACCAGCTTGTTGCTCAGAGCTAGTCCTGGTAGCCTGAGCCACACCTGGGAGCTTGTCAGATAGGCAGACTCTCCCGCCTGGCCCCAGACCTACTAAATCAGCATCTGCATTTTGAAAATACCTGTAACAGCTCTCTGAAGCTGTAATTCACATGCTAGAAAATTCACCTTTTTAAACTGTACGATTCAGCAGTTGTTATTCACAATATTGTGTACCCACCACCTCTATCTGGTTCCATTTTCATCACTCCAGAAAGAAACCCTATTCCCTTCAGCAGTCACCCCCAATTTCCCTCCTCCCCCCACCGTGAGTAATCACTGCTGTTATATCTGTATGGATTTGCCACTTCTGAATATTAGCATCTACACACAGTTTGAGAAGCATGGTGGCCCGCGAGACCTAAAACAAGCAACCCTCATTCCCCTGCCACAATTGTCATGTGGGCACGAGGATCCAGAGTTGCTAGATTATCTGCTTTTTCTCCAGAGAAGCCCCCAAATCTGTATTTTTATGTGAAATCTTGCACTTTTTAAAAGGTTGGGAACGTAATCCAATTTTCAGAAAACACTGGGTCAAACAAAACCTGACCAACGGCTGGATTTAGTTCATTAGCTACAGGTTTGCAACTTCTGGTGGTCACTAGGTTCTTACCCACACCCACTCCAATCCTTCCCACTCCAGCCATAGTCTGCTACTTTTTGTTCCAGTTCCCATGAATATGGGGAAACAACTGCTTTAGTAGCTTTCTCATAAAACCCTCCCACGTCTTCTTATTCCTCCCTTCTCCATACCCACATCCAAATTTGTCTCAAGGATCTACTATGTGTTTGGTGCTTTGTATTTTCTGAATCACTTAAATCTTCGCAACAACCTTTATGGCAGCTATTATTATCCCAACTTTAAAGACAAGGAAACTGGAGCTCAGAGAGGTTAAGCAAGTTTCCTGATGTTGCAACGTCACTAAGTGGCAAAGCCCAAGCTCTTTCTACCTCACCACACTGCCTCTACTCTACCAGTCTCTGCCCCGAAGCCTCATCTTTCATTTCCCTCTTCTTTCTATTCTGAATCTTCATCATTCTTCCTAGATTGTGGACAGAGCTCTCTGAGGAAAACTCTTTGGCTGTCACAGAGCCATGCTTGCTGGGGAAACTGTCAATTTCAAATGTTCAGGCTTGTTTTCCCATAAGTACACTCATCCTTGTCAAATATGGGTCCTGATCTTTGGTTTGGAAAATGTGGTCTACATAAGTGAGTTGTGCTTTATTTTGACACTGATTCATATTCAGCTTGTGGTCGCCTCCCTCCTTCACTTGGTGTTTTTCTTGTTTATTTGTGTTGAGCCAAATTATGCCGTTAGGTTTTGTCACTAACAAACCCCTTACACTTGTCCCTGCTTAATTTCATCCTAGTTTCACAGGACTGTCTTCCTCCAGCTCATCTGATTGGAAATCCCTCTCCTGTTTGGTGTAAGTTTGGGCTCCTCTCAACCTTCTTTCATTTTCAAGTCACTTTAGGCTTCAGGAAACTGTCTCCACCCTCCCCAAAGGTCCCATTTGGCTCCCTTCCTTCACTGCCCTGGAAACCCTAGTTAGGCCTCCTGCAGGATCGTGGAGACAGGTGAAGGGAGACAGAATCTGTTCCCCTAAATTGGTCTGGGGTGGAGAAGGGTCTGGCTGTAGTTGGCAGTGTCCCCTCTTAGTGGCCTTAGGCTGGAAGCTCTCTTAGGCTAGCTCCAGACCTAGTCTTGTCCCAAGAGGGTGTCAGGGATCCATGGACCTCTCTTCAGATCAGAGGGATCCTTAGTCCTGGGGGACCCTTTGGCGGGAGGTCTTTTAACTCAGTCCAGACCCCTTAGGACATCTGATTATCTGAGCGCTGTAGGATCCCAGGCGGTTGCTAGGTGCAGGGCTCTCAAACAATGCAGTGTGACAGTTCCCTAGCCCGCCCCAGGGGCCTCCCCAAGCCACAAGGGTGTGGTTTGCAGTCTGGGTACATTCTGTACCCTCACTCTGGGGGCGGGTTTGTGGTTCCGGGTGCTGTGCAGTGGAGCCCCGCCCATGCCTTTCCTCTCCAGCCACAAAAACAAGCTTGACACCAAGAGAGGAAGAATAAAAAAAAAAAAAGGCTGTTACTGTACAGCTAGTCCCTGGAGACTCTGAAATGGACCAGCCCTTTCCCCTTCCCCAAAGGCATCCCACGCACGAAAGGCCAATAGTTGCTGACTGTCTACTGCTGGTTCTTTCCTTCCCATGCCTTCCTGAATAGCTAGCTATCTGCGCCACAGAGCAACGACCTGGGGAGGAGGGGTGCCAGGCACTGCTCTCTAGGGATTGGCCATCCTGTCTTCCTCCAGAGACCCTGAGACATAACTATTCCTTCTCTACCAACACTTGGCATCCCCACATTTCTCTGGCCATCACTCTGATTGTTAGGTTCCCAGGCCTCTGCACCTTAATTGTTATTATTAGCATCATTATTATTAGCTACCACCCATTGAGGGCCCATATGGCACTGGGCACTTTCAACCTTTCCCACTTAATCATCACAACCACGTTGTGCAATAATCCTCACTGAGACTAATTTCACACTCACACATGCAGACACTGTTGTAAGCACTTTACATATCTCATTGAATTCTCACAGCAAATTTGAGTTAGGTCCCTGTACCACATTTTGCTACCAAGGAAACTGAAGCACAGAGAGGTTAAATGCTGTGCCTGAGGTCATATACTACCAAGTGGGAGAATTCGGATTCGAAGTCAAGACTGCTGCAGTGGAGTCCGTGATCTGTCCACTGGATTGTACCACACTGCCTCCTTTCCCCCCAGGGCAATCCCGAGCACCTCCTATCAATCTTTTCACTGGAGAATAGACTACTTTGGACCTGGGATGAGTGGACGTGCTTTCTGGAGTAGCTGAGAGAGGCAGGAGCAACCTTTGCTCAGTTACAGGGATTCCCCAGGACTCCCTGGGAGTCAGGCCACACCCAGCTGCTTCTGCTGGGCTGGCACTCAATGTCTGCTCTGGAGTGAGATGGGGTCTCTCTCTTCTCTTCTTCTTTATTCTCCTTCTCCTCCTTCTCCCTCTCCCTCTCCCTCTCTCTCTCTCTCTCTCACACACACACACACACACACACACACACACAGAGGAGGGTGGGGAGGAGGGAGAAGGGGCGGGCGAGGACACTCACGGTCCCAGAGCTCTCTTACACCCTCTTCAGGTAATACATGCTCACTGCACCTCCTGTCCAGGCAACAAATTTCTGCCATCTGAGGACTCCCTGTCCTTTGGACCTCAAACTCCACCACCATTCTGTGTCGGCTGCAAGCTCAGTGGATTAAGTCTCTGCTAGGGGCGTTTTGTTTGCTTTCGTTTTCATGATGTTTTAAAATTTTTTAAACCATTTTAACCTTTTACTTTTTTCCCCCGTTTTTAACCATTTTAAGTGTATAATTCAGTGGCATTAAGTCCACTCAATTATTCTACAACTCTCCCTACCTCCATCACCAGAACTCTTTTCATCCTGCAAAACTGAAACTGTGTGCCCACTGAACAGTAACTCTCCTCATTCTCCCTTCCCCCGCCCCAGTAACCAACCACCATTCTTCTTTCTGTCTCTGTGAATTTGACTTCTCTAAATCCCTCAGGTAAGTGGAATCATACAATATTTGTCCTTTTATGTCTGGCTCATTTTACTTCCAGTCATTGTCAAGGTTCATCTGTGTTGTAGCATGTGTTGGAGCTTTATTCCTTTTTAAGGCTGAGCGATCTTCCACTACATGTATATTCCACATTTTGTTTATGCATCCATCCACTGATGGACGCTTGGGTTGGTTCCACCTTTTGGCTATTGTGAATGACGCTGCTGTGGACGTTAGTGTACAAGTATCTATCTGCGTCCCTGCTTTCGATCCTTTTGAGGTTATCCCTAGGAGTGGATGTTGGAGCCATTTGCACATTCCCTGAGGTAGCCTAGAGGCCTGGACGTGCTTGAGGAAGCCTGCCTTCACAGCTTTCTGCCCTGATTCTGCTTTGTCTCAGAGCACATGGCAGCACCTCTAGGAAAAGTACCTCATGCCACCCATCCTACCCCCACCCCATCACCAATGATTCCCAGCACAAGCCTCTCTGGGCTTCATTTTGTATTTTTCTAATCCGCATACTTATGGTCACATTCTCTCCTCTTGAAGACTATGTCAGTCTCTGGTTGTCCTCTCTGTCAACTCCCCAATGGTCACATCCATAGTTACAATAGCCTTTGTAAAACAAGTAGGAGACAGGGCGGTGCGGTGATTAAGGACAAGACTCTGAAGCCAACTGCCAGGGTTTGAATTGTGGCTCACTCCTTGTGTAAACCCTAGGCAGCCTACTTGACTTTGTCATGCCTTTGTTCCTCCATCTGTAAAATGGGGGTATTAACAATAGTATCTATCTCAAGGGATTATGAGGAATTAAATGATATACACAAAGCCACCAGTCAATGCCTAGTGTGTAGTAAATGCTAAATAAATAAGGGCTGAGGCCCGGCACAGTGGTGCCATTGTTGTGCACTAAGGGGAGGCCAAGGTGGGCGGACTACCTGAGCTTAGGAGTTGGAGACCAGCCTGAGCTAGAGTGAGACCCTGTCTCTAAAAACAGCCAAGCATTGTACCAGGCACCTGTAGTCCCAGCTACTCTGGAGGCTGAGACCAGAGAATCACTTGTGCCCAAGAGTTAGAGGTTGCTGTGAGCTGTGACGCCATGGCACTCTACTGAGGGTGACAAAGTGAGACTCTGTCTCAAAAAATACATACATACATCCATAAGAGCTGTTATTGGTAAGTCCTCTTTCTGCCCCTCAATGTCTCTGACAAAAACCATCAGGAAGATAGTGAATGCCATCTCAGTATGTTTTCAGGGAGAATTGATGTTGAGCTTATAGAATTCCCTTGCCACTACTCCTGCCTACCCCCCTGCTGCTGTGTTGATAGTCTTTGAGGGCCAACACCCCCTCTTCTTCCGTAAAATACTTTTGTGAAGTTAGTGAAGACAATCTAGAGAACATAGGGCTTGTTGTCCTCACTCCTCCAGCCCAGCACATTGTAGCCACTGTGCAATAGATAATCTGAGGTCCTGTTAGGGTCCCACTCAGGCCAAGCACAGCTCACACCAGCAGCTGGCTTCCAGAAACCTCTCTTCCCCTTCAGGAACCTGCCACAGAAGGGCTACATTGTTTATGTCTTCCAAGGCTGGGAAGGAAGAAACCAGACTCAGTACATTTCATGCTTATCAGCAAAGATAGCCCTATCTTGTTTGTCCTGTTTGTTAAGGCGCCTTATTAATAGGGTCTATTAATAGGGTCAAGCCCATCACTTTAGTCTACTGGGCCATTCTCCAAACATTGATTGGGCACCTGTTACAAACCAGGCACTGTGGCATACAGAGATAAAGAAAGATGACTGCCTGGGAGGCCCCCAGGCCCAGATAATGCAATGCTCCTAGTACTCTGAGGAAAAATCCTCCTGAAAGAATCAGAGAATACTTCCCAGAGATAGCCCTGACTTTAGTGTTAACTCCAGAAAGAGCAGTTTGTTGGACTAAGTGAGGAAGACAGGGCACTTCCCCAGGGAACAGGAAGCCTGCGCACGAAGGTCTCAAACTGCCAGGGTCCTGAGGGAGGTGCCAGAGGCTGGCTGTAGCGGAAGCTTAAGGAGTGAGGCACCAAGAGGCAAGAAGGCCAGGGAGGCAGGACTTAGAATGTGGGGAAGTGATTTGCTATTATTGTTTTCTCCATTCTGTCAGAGTTTGGACTTTATCCTGCAGGTTTTCCAGCTGAGTTCCCCAGCGTACTAAAGATCCACGGAACTGCCTCTGGGAAGCCATCCCAGTACCTGCTGGAGGTGACAGTAGAGGAAGGAGCAAGGAGTACACTGAGTGGACAGGGCTGTAGGATTCACCCCCCTCTTCAAATAGAATACCTCCATTTTTACCTGGGTCAAAAAGTTTTGTTTTTGTTTTTTAAAACCTTGTTTTTAAAGTCCCAATGTTTTGATAAAAAAAAAAAAATCACCACCCACACACACATTTGAAAACTCCTATTGTGGACACTTGGGTGTGTATCATTTTATCACCCTCATAGCTCACAGCAACCTCAAACACTTGGGCTCAAGCAATTCTCTTGCCTCAGCCTCCGTAGTAGCTGGGACTACAGGCACCCACCACAACACCCGGCTATTTTTTGTTGTTGTTGTTTAGCAGGCCCCGGCCAGATTTGAAACCACCAGCCTGGAAGCATGTGGCCAATTTATTTTTATTTATTTATTTTTGAGACAGAGTCTCACTATGTTGCCCTTTGGTAGAGTGCTGTGGTATCACAGCTCACAGCAACCTCAAACTCTTGGGCTTAAGCGATTCTCTTGCCTCAGCCTCCCAAGTAGCTGGGACTACAGGCACCCGCCACAAAGCCCGGCTATTTTTTGGTTGTAGTTGTTGTTTAGCTGGCCCAGGCTGGATACAAACCCGCCAGTTCCAGTATATGTGGCTGGCACCCTAGCCACTGAGCTACAGGTGCTGAGCCTATTTTTTTTTTTTTAGAGGTGAAATATCACTATGTTGCCCAGGCTGATCTCAAATGCCAAGCCTCAAGCAATCCTCCTGCTTTGGCCTCCCACACTGCTGGGATTATTGGCATGAGCCACCAACACCCAGCCTGTACATTTTCTTTTAAAACTCGAGTGGTTAATTTTGTATCTTGCTATAGTGCATAACCTCATTCATACAATCAGTTTCCAGATGATAAAATGTCAACAATTAGGCTCGGCACCCATAGTTCAGTGGTTAGGGTGCCGGCTATATACACCGGGGTTGGCGGGTTTGAACCCAGTCCGGGCATGCTAAACAACAATGACAACTACAAAAAATAAAAATAGCTGGGCGTAGTGGTGGGTGCCTGTAGTCCCAGTTACTTGGGAGGCTGAGGCAAGAGAATCGCTTAAGCCCAAGAGTTTGAGGTTGCTGTGAGCTGTGATGCCATAGCACTCTACTGAGAGTGACATAGTAAGACTGTATCTCAAAAATAAAAAAGTCAACAATTAGATCTCATCTAGAGTCATATTCACCATAAAACTTCTAATTTCTGCACAGCCTTGAGTCTCAAGAGTTCTTTCCACCAGGCTTTTGTGCACTAGCTTTATGTCCTTCAGGACAGAGCCAAGCTAACTAGCTCCTTATCAGGGCACTAACCAGGAATTTCCTTCCTCAACTTTCGACCTGCCCTCACCCATCAAACTATTTGTATTTTTATTCATCTCCTTAACCATCTTCCTTCCAAGTCATCAGTCCCCTGAGCTTCAGTGATTAATTATTGAATGATTGATATAGAAACCTATACACACGGCCCAGATTTTTTTTTTTTTTGAGACAGAGTCTCACTTTGTTGCCCTTGGTAGAGTGCCATGGCGTCACTGCTTATAGCAACCTTAAAATCTTGGGCTTAAGTGATTCTCTTGCCTTAGCCTCCCAAGTAGCTGGGACTACAGGCACCTTTCACAATGCCCAACTATTTTTAGAGATGAGGTCTCACTTTGGCTCAGGCTGGCCTTGAAGCCTTGAGCTCAGGCAATCCACCTGCCTCAGCCTCCCAGAGTGCTAGGATTACAAGCATGAGCCACTGCGCTGGGTCCCTGGAGATAATTTTAAAGAAATTTCCACATAGCACTTATTAGATACTCAAGAGATGTTGTAGGAGCCCTGAGGGTATTAATTTATATAATACATATATATGCTGACAGTAACCCCAACAGGAGTCACCCTCATGATTCCCATTTTCCAGATAAAATAAAACAGTGAGAAGCAGCTTGCCCAAAATTGCACAGAGCAGGGGCATGATGTGCATGGGGCAGTCTGTTTCCATACAGTGGTGCCCTCAGCACAACTCTGTGCTGAGTCTCCGGGCCAGCTCTGGGTGGGCATGTTAGGGCTAGGGCTGGAGGGGCTGAAGGAGGGACATTGGCCAGGTGTTGGCCTCAGATGGGAGGGAGGCAGCAGGGGAGGCTGGACCACAGCATGTTCCCAGCAGCCATGGTATTATTCACTCACTGAGCTGTGGAACTAAGAAAGGGCCTGCAGTCCTCAGTTTTCTGGTCTGTAAAACTGGGACAGGGACACCTGCCTCAGAGGTAGAGAGAGTATTGTGAAGGTCTTTTGTGCATTGCAGGTGCTCTGTCAATGAATGTAGGTTGCCCTGCTGCCTGGCCCCAGCCCAGCCCATGGTACAAATACCATCTGTCCCCTTCATGCCCTTCTTGGATGTCTCTGGGGACCTTGCCCTCTGGGGGTTTCTTTCTCTGCCATTTCCTGCTTTGAAACCTGCCTGGCTCCTTAGTGGGAGAGAGGTAAAAGCAGTTCAAGGGATGTAGGTTGGAAATATCTGGAAATGCAGATGGGCCGCACTAACACCTTTCATTTTTATTCAGAACATCTGAGTCTCCCCATGGGGACTCCTCCACCCAGAGTGGCACCTCCCCCTGTCACAGAGAGAATAAGAGAGTACCAAGGGCTGTCATGAGCTTGGGGCAGGCAAAAGCAAGGCTGTCATCCTACTCCCCTGCCCCTGCCAAGCACCGAAAATAGAAGGGCCAAGGTATCAGCTCCAGGGAGGGGCTGGCCAGGGAAGCCTTTGAAGCCAGAAACAGCCAGGGAGGGAAGGCAAGTGTGTTAATATTCACAGGGCGGCAGCATCAGTTGTCCCTGGCCTTTCTGTCTCTCTGGCAGGCAGACATCACTAGCCTAGTTCAGCAGCTCCAGGACCTGGGAAGTGAGGCCTGGACTTGGCTCTTGACTTGCTGTGTGACATTGGGCCACTCATCTCCCTCTCTGGGCCTCATTTATCTCATCTGTAGCATGAGGGACTGTAACTAGATCACCTCCTGGGTTCCTTCCTGCTGCCACACTCCAGCATTCACACCTTTGGCACTGACCCCCGCCCAGCACTACCTCCTCACCCCACCCTCTGAGTAGGATTTGTGCTTGCCTGAGCCCAAGAAATATACCAAGATTGCCTCTGGAGGGCAGCAGGGATGCAGGTGTGGTGGGTTTGCCCAGAGCCCCCTCTTCACACAGACCATGTTTTTGTGGATAGAGGCAGCAGGATGTTCAAGGTCTTTAGCAATCAGGGCACCTGGGCATGGGCTGATGCACGGGGGGCTGCTGCTATGCCAGCTGGTGGGGGCAGGTCTAGAGGTGCTGGGGGAAGGGTCAGGGAGGCAGGAAAAGGGAACACTTGGAAGTCTTAGGGCAGGGCCTATCGATCAACTGGTGTGGAAGTATTTCACTGTTTTGACAACCCCTGTGATTCTGTCCCTAGCCACCTCTTCGTGTACCCTGTTTATGGGGAGGAAGAGGCTGCAGTGGGAACAGAGATGCTGCTGGGTCCCTGGGGAGGTTTCTACTCATTCCCACCATCAGGAGAATGAGTAGGGGCAGGTCACTGTTTCTGCTCAGCTCAGGGTATCCCTTTCTCCCCATGGCTGGGGTATAGTGAAGGAAGGCTTCCTTCTCCACTCCTTTGCCCACAGTGTCCTCAGCTCCACTTGTCCAGCAGATGACCTGGTCCTACAGGGTCCCTCCTAGGGTCCTGCAGGCCACAGGCCAGGTGGCCTTAGCTCCTGCATCCTCTGCAACTGCTGCTCTCAGCCCTCAGCCATCTTCCTCTCTCTGCCCAGGGCTTAGTTGTCTCCCCTCTCTCATGCCCCTGTCCTTCCCCTGAGTCCCCTGGGCAGGAGCCTTTCCCATGTTGTTCCACCTGGCCTGGCCTGTGGGGCAGAAAGTTGAGCTGGGGGGTGGAGTGGGAGCGTGGCCAGGGAGGCCCCGGATTCCTGGTGCAGGGCCCCTGCCTCACCGGCTGCCCCAACTTCCCTGTGCAGCAATTTCAGTTTCTATTTTGAACAGTTTGAGTTGGTTGCTTTTCTGCCTTCCTGCTGGGTGTTTATAGTGAGGAAAATAATTGGTAATATTTGCACAGATGTGCTGGCACGGCAGCTCATTATGGACACCTTTACCCAGGGGACCCTCCCTGCCCCCAGCCTGTCTCTGCCAGCCTAGGGGGGGAGTAGCTGAAGCCCCTGCGCCTCCAGGGGCCTCGGGCAACCAGGCTCAGGCAAAGCCAGGTAGCAGGAGGCTTGAAGTGCCCCAGGCATGCCAGAGGCAGGTCACAGCTCCAAGGAGGGGGAGGTTGGGTGTCACCACCAATGCTCATGCGCAGGGGACTGATCCGGACTGGCCTGGGCTCCACAGGATGGTCCCTCCTAGGGGACTACAGGAGGGGACACCGGGGGCTTCATTTCTGGTTTCTCCTGCAGAGACTGCATCTGCAGCTGAGGGGAGGGATGTGAAAAGAGGAGGGGCAGCCTCAGGGTTGAAAACAGGAAATCATTTGGCTTCTTTTTCTCTTTCTCAAGGCTGGGACCATATTTCAGAGGGCTGGGAAGGAGGGTCTGCACTGAGGTGTGTGTTGCCTCCTACCCTTTCTGGGGTCCTGAGCCAGCCTGAGTGGGGAGGTCCTGAGACTCCTCACCCTCGAACCACCCCACCCCATCCCTGTCTGCTTCTTCACCTCTGGCATGTGCATGTGTTGCATGTGTAGGGACACAAATCAGTGTATGCGTGTGGGTTTTGTGCATGTGTGGGCAGGGCTAGTGGACGTGTGCAAGTGTGCATGAAGGTATGCGTGTCTGTGCCTGTGTGCATGTGTGTAAGTGCACATACATGCAAGTGTGTGCATGTGCTGTGAACATGCACATGTGTGTCTGGGTTTGAGTTCCCCCAGAAGCCAACGCGGAGACAAGAATTCAATTAAAAGTAGT
Source organism: Galagoides demidoff (assembly GCA_963574575.1). Lineage (NCBI taxonomy): Eukaryota > Metazoa > Chordata > Mammalia > Primates > Galagidae > Galagoides > Galagoides demidoff. The sequence goes on along the minus strand of CAUYQV010145465.1, from coordinate 25,181 downwards.
TTATTGGGAGGTGATCCTAGGAAGCACAGGACGGGAGTAGGGAAGGGGACCACAGATCAGGGGCTGCTGTCAGTGGATTGCTGCTGTGGCCACTGAAGCCCAATTCCACAGGGGAGCCCTGGAACCAGTGTTCTCCCATCCAAGGGCCAGACATGTAGGGTATGTATCCACCCACTCCCTCAGTCAGGGCTGAAGGCTTCATTCGCTATCCAGTGTTACCAGGTGCCCAGAAAGCAGGCTTTAGCATGCAGAGGTGAATGCGGGGGCCACCAGCTGGCCCACTCAGCGAGAGTGGGTGTAGTAATGTGCCAGATAGAGCCCTTTCTGGGTGAACAGACAGTCCTCTGCTGCTGAGGTGCTGGCTACAGCCTTTGGGGCTCCCTGTGGGTTGCCTTGTGTGGGGTCACACGGTGTTCTGCACGGTCCATATCCAATGACTGATCTATGAGTGGGTAGAAAGGCCTGGCTTTTTGCCCCAACTTGTACCAACTCTGAGGGACATCTTTGCTCTATAATAAGTTAGCCCAGACTCATTCAGATTGCATCACAGCCTGAGCCCTCCCTCTGCCCAGATCTGTCTCCTCCTCCCTTGCACAAATGTTATCCTGAGAGCAGCCCCTAATATAAATCCCGCACACTAATCTCAGTCTCTGGGGCACCTATGCAGCATGTGTGCATATGTGCATAATTGTCTCATATGGTGCACATATGACAATTGGTCTTAGATGGGTGCGGGATGTGCAAAACCCACCTCCCAGGGCCTTCCATGCACAGTGACCTAGAGGCAGTCCAGACTTTTGGACAGCACAGGCAGGGTCCTGGGGGACATGACCAAGAGGATCTTGGAGATCTGGTGCTGAGGCTGGGGTCTGAGGCAGGCAAAGGTGGCTTCCCCTCCATATAGCCCAGCTCCTCGGATGGAAGTTGTGGGGGATTTAAGAATGGGAAGCTGGAGAGTGGGGCTCCTTGGTTCTCATACTCTGAGGCCACCCTCTGTAGCTCCAGGAAACTCCATGGAGCCTTTCACTATGGCCCACACTTCTTGTCCCTGACCTCCAAGGCTCTTGAGCCTAGAAGGGATTTTTATCCAGGCATGGGTCTTGCACAGAGTCAAATGTCTGCTATCACTCTACATTCAGGCTACTCCAAGCTTAGAAATCCTGGGACAGCATAAACACGCTGGCCATGCTACCTCATAAGGCCAATGCATGGACTTGTCCTTTCCAGAGGCTGCTGGGAGGTCAGTCTTGGGGAAGATGGGATGCAGGTGAGGACAGCAAGAGGGCACCAGGTGTTATGGAAATGTTTATTACAAGGATATATAAATACAACAGTGGGATCTTAAAACTGCTGATGATGCAGGGAGTGGAAGGTAGGGGAGAACAGTGGGACAAGGCATGGCCCATGGTGAGCAAAGCCATAGGCTCTGGATGGGGTATGGGAATGTCCAGGTACCAAAATCATGCACAACAGGGTCCTGTAGCTTGGACCCACACAGGCCTGTCCTCCTAACATGCTGCTCTCTGCCTGCTGGATACCTCTAAAATTCTGGATGTTGCCTAATGGCTGAGCAGCCCTGAGTGGGTTTTTAGTGATGATGCCCCAAAGGTATCCATCACCAATTTCCCTTCAATCAGAAGTGGGAAAACCTCACTGGTCTTTGAGAGACAGTGACTTTCCTTGAGTTGGTAGAACCCTCAGGAATGGCTGCAGTTTGGCTCCAGCCCAGACACTCCAGGCAGAATCCAAACACCTTGAAAACCCCAATAGGAAGGCACCTGCCGCACCCCTGCCTACAAATGCAGGAGTTGTGTGAAAACAAATCCCTTTTTGAATTCTGCTCATCCTTCTAGGCCGTGCTCAAGGGACACCTCCTTGAGGAAGCCTTCCTGAGGACTGCTGGCTACTCAGCAGGTTACGCCTGCCCTGAGTCCCTGCCTCACCTGCATTCACTACTTCCCAGCGTCTCTCCCCACTGCATTTCCTACAGGGCTTTGAACCCTGCACTCAGTGGCTGGTGGGCTGGTGGCACTTTCTTTCCCTCTACCTGGGATGGCACCGGCTCAGGCCCCCAGGCAGAGCCCAGAAATGGATGATGGGAGCGGGGAACAAGGGCAGAGAGGGGAGACCCTTGTGGCCCAGCAATATTTCAGGGCCCTCCAGTCTCTTTGTGATCACATTTACCTTTTGCTCCTGGACAGAGAAGCTCACGCTGGGACTCCTCTACATAGATGCTATGATGTCTTATAAGCCCACAGGGGAGATGAGCATCCCCCAGACTCAGAAAGAGCAAGGGCTCCTGAGCCTCCACGTATTTCCTTCCTGGCTCGCTGGGGTCTGGGTGTGATGGGCCAGAGAGCAGAGTTAGGGGAAGCTCAGGCTGCCCCAGATGAAGACCCCTGAAGGACTAGGTCTGGTCCCTTGTCCCCCTTTTCCTCTCTGTATCCTCCTGCTTGTTCTCTGGGGGGAGGTTGGTGGAATTGGTGGTGGGCTGCCTATAGGACAGGCGACCCTAGAGGGAATGGGCAGGGTAGGCTGAGAAAGACCCTGCCATCTCCGGTGCCCCCTCTGCAGCCTGTGTTAGAGAGCAGTACCCCTGGTCCTGCTCTGGGGCTGGGGGCAGTGGGCAAAAGAAGTGGAGGCTGAGCTCTGCAGGCTGCAGACTGGGGGCCTCCCCCCAGCAAGCTACTCTCTTGCATTCTGTTTGGGGGCATGGGCTCTCTGGCAGGTCTACAACCCTAAGCCCCACTGCTTTCTTAGTTGGGCAGGGGAGGCAGGATCCAGGCCCTACTGGCCACTAGCCATGGCCATTCTGGGACATGTAAGCTGCCAGAGCCACCACCACGGCTACATAGAGACCGGCCCCCACAGCGATGGAGAGTGTAGCCAGGAAGAGGGCCCGGCGGGAGGTGGTGCTGGCCAGGCGGAAGTCCCCCTTGGAGATGGCCTTGCTGGTCTAGGGAGAGAGATGTGCTGATGAGTGAGAGCTTGCCCACACCTAGCAAAACAGCCCAGTTCTCCAGGCCCTCACCCCATCCTCAGACAGGATGCCAACCCTTCCAGCACAGGGAGGTGGCCAGGAAAGAAGCCTGGGGCCCTAGGTGCTCTTACCCCCTGGGAGAAGTAGAAGGCAGCAATGCCCAGTGGCCAGAAGCAGCAGAGCATGGAGAAGAGAGTAAGACCCAGGTGGTCCCTGGGAGGCAGCGTGAGGAAGTTGTCTTCGCTTTCACTCTCTGTTGAAGTTGCATTACTCTGCAAAACAGTGGGGCGTGGTGACCAGACCCAGGTTCACCCCAGCCCCTTCAGACTGGCAAGAGTTTTTTAAAAAAGGAAACACCCAGTGGGCAATTATGTGAAGCAACAGACAGTTTGTTCTGGTGCTGGTAGGAGTGTGGGTTGGCCTGAGTGTTCTCATCAAAAGCCTTAACAGTGACCTGACGATTCTACTTTTAGTAATTTATCATGAGGAAAGAATGCAAGTTATGTCCAGGGCTGCTCATCAAAAGATGGCAATTGTAAAAAAGACACTCTCAATGTCTACGACCAGGAGATTGAATTAATAAATGATGGAAGAACTTACAATGGAAGACCATGTAACCATTAAAAATCACCTTGTAGAAAAATATTAAATTACTTGGAGCAATACTGAAATATGTTGTGAGAGAGAAAAAATCAGGTTATAAAACTGTGAACAGGCTCAGTGCCTGTAGCTCAAGCAGCTAAGGCGCCAGTCATATACACCAGAGCTGGCAGGTTCCAATCTAGCCCAGGCCTGCCAAACAACAATGACAACTACAACCAAAAAATAGCTGGGCATTGTGGCAGGCGCCTGTAGTCCCAGCTACTTGGGAGGCTGAGGCAAGAGAATCGCTTAAGCCCAGGAGTTGGAGGTTGCTGTGAGCTGTGATGCCACAGCACTACCCAGGGCCACAGCTTGAGACTCTGTCTCAAAAAAAAAAAAAACCCAAAAACTATGAATAGCAAGATCTCTTTTGGGGACTGGAGTGAGGAAAAAAACATGTGAATGAAGAGACTTAGACAATTATCTACCAAAATAAAAATGTTATCTTTGAGTGGTTTTCTGTATTGAGTTTGAATTACTTATATAATTAAGAAAACAAGAATAATAAATGCTATTAAATAGTCAGTTCAAGCTAGTGTTCTGAACCCACAGACATGGTGACTGTACATGGTAGCATACAGATTCCTGGATCCCAATCCAGGCCTATTAAATTTCAACATCTGGTAGAGGGGCCCTGGGAATCTGCATTTTAAACATATGTGCTCACCTCATCCTCCTCCTGATCATCCTCTTGGCCCTGCAGCTCCTCTTGAACTCCATAGGACACAGTATGGATGGTGACATCCTCTTCAGCTTGGCTGGGTCCTATGGGCCGCTCTGTGGGCCCTGCCTGGGGATCCCTGCCCTCTGTGAAGCTGGTCTCACAGCTATCTGCCCTGGGTTCCTTCACCTTGTCCCTCCCCAGGAGGCAGCTGGGCCGGTACCAGGCCTCCACGGCCAGCTGCAGGGACCCCGGGTCCAAGAGCTGGTGAGCTCGAGTAGAGCCAGTGCTACCCAGGAGGTAGGAGTAGAGCTTCTCCCGGCAGGACCAGCTGGATGGGGTCTCTGGGTAGGGACAGGGGCCGTGGAGGTGGGCAGGGCTCCTGGGCAGCAGTGGGTTCTGAAGTTCACTCAGACTCTCCATGGTTCTGGGGGCATCTGCCAGGGAGAGGAGCCTGGGTCAGCCAAGTAGTCCTCAGAGAGCCTGTTGGAAGAGCAAGACATAGGGCACTGAGGCCAGGGCGCCAGGTGCAGGACCAAAAGGGTGGAGAGCACAGGCTCTGTAGTCCCCCCTCGTCTCAGACTCTGCCTTTGCCATTCACCAGCTGTAGGACCTGGAGCTGGCTATGTCACTTTTCAGGGCCTCTGCTCCTTTGCCGGTGGACCACAGACAGCAGTCGCACTTACCTCGTAGACGGCATGTTTACCCATTCAGCACGCACTTAGGCAATGTCGGCTGTGTGCCAGGCACCCTACCAGATGCCTGGGACATGGTGGTAAGAATGGCAAGGGGTAGGGAAGGGAGAGGACACACATTTTGTTGTCATGGAGCTTCCAGTTTGGTGGAGAAGACAGCTGTAAAATCCTGTCCCTGTCCTGAGGGAGAAGTACAGCAGGTGGGAGTGAGAACGTGCCATGGACAGACTGGCGCACAGACACAGAGCTGACATGTAAAGGGAGAGTCAAGTCAACAAGGTTAAGGGTGTGGGAACGCGTTTCATGCAAAGGGGAGAATGTAAGTGAAGGCCTGAGAGCCCAGGTGCAGGCTGGGGGTACAGGGAGCTGGGGGCCAGATTAGGCAGCCCTGTTAGGCCTAAGGGGACTGCAGGGGTCTTAGTGGGGATGGTAGGATAAGATTTGGGTCCTGAAGCCTTCCCCACAACTGTATGCGGGGAGTGGAGTGGAGAGGGCTGAGCTAACTATGATCTCATGGGGGGCTTTTGCTATGGCTTCAGGTGAGCTGAGGATAACAGACTCCATGATGGTGAAGATGGAGAAAAGGCAGGGGGCCTTCAGAGAGACTGACTTGGGGGCAGGGTGGGATTTGCGGATGAGGGAGGATTTATTCCAGGGTCGAATGGGACCAGGCTTAGTCTAGCATGTGGTATCTGCTCACAGCGGAGGAGGCAGCTTTCCTTGGGCAGTGGTCTTAGAGGGACTTGGAAATTAGCACCTTAGGCTAATGTCTGTCCTAAGGCAAACTGTGACTTTGGGAAGCGCCTGCGGGATCTAAAGTGGACCTGCACATCCCAGCTGGAAGTGGCAGAGGCTGCCTCTCCCACTTCAGCGGGTCCTGAACACCTCTATGCTCCTGGGAAGCACAGACCCACCTGTATTCTGGGTGGCAGGTGGAGTGGGGTGTGGAGAGAGAGGAGAGGCCGGTCAGGTGGCCTCAGGGACCTCCCATCCTTTCCTGGCCAGCCTACTGAGAAGCCCTGGATTTCCAGTCTGATCACTGGGGTTTCCATCCTGGCCTTGATGCCTCCGCACGTTCCACTCATGTGCTCTTCTGAGTTCCCTCACGCATGACAATCCCATGGGGGTTGTTTTGAGGATCCTAATTTCCAGCTGGGTGGTGGAGGCCTGGGTTAGTCTCCTGGCTTTTTAACTGCCCCTGGGCTGCCCATCTCAGGAGCCTAGGACAGGCTCCCAAAGGTGCTCCAGCCCCTCTTCCTGGTCTAATAGCCAGGCTCCAGGCTCAGCCAGAGCACTGTCCTGTCACCATCCATGTAAACTGAGCTCTGCAGGAAACTTGGGGATAGGGATGGGTAGGGCTCTCATAGCAGACGAATGCGTCAAATCCACCCCTGCCCACCTTTGTCTCACCAGGAGAACATGGCAAGTCTCCCGCCCTCCTGTCTGATCCCCTGAGATGGGATGGAAAGATCCCGAGATGATAGGGCAGCAGTTCTTAACCTGTGGGTTGTGACCCACAGGAACTGTATTAAAGGGCCATGCATTAGGAAGCTTGAGAACCACTGCCATCTGCAAGGCACTTGTGCAAAGGAGGCAGAGGCAGCCAGATCTCAGCTGAGCCCTACCCATGTCGGACTCTCCTGGTCAAAGTACGCCCAGCTGAGCCTCTGCAATTCAAGCCACACTCAGCCTTTTCAGGATTCCCTCTTCCCTTGAGCTCTGATGGTACCTTTAAGCAGAGCTTCTCGGCACTTCATGGGCAAAGATGTATGCTGCTGGTTTTATACAAGAGAGAAAAACTGGAAGCTGTCTGAATGTCCAACAATTGGAAGCAAGTTAAATAAATAACGGTACATAATACAGCAGTACAAGGCCTTCCAACAGGTTTACAAAGAGTAATGATGTGAGAAAATGCTCATTGCAAATTCAGTGAGAAGGAAGAATAGAGAATGGTTAAGTGCATGTAATCTCACACTGCCAAAATGTCAACAGTGATTATCTCCAGGGTGGGAGCGCAGGTACTTTTCATTGTCTTTTTTTATACCCTGTTTTTTCTATTTTCCACATTTATTTTTCACAATGAGCACGTACTACTTTTAAACCAGAAAAAAATTGATTGCATAGATTTCTTCTGAGCCAAATTATCTAAAATCAGTTTAAAACTCTCCAGGCTGGTTTGGTGCCTGTGGCTCAAGTGGCTAAGGCGCCAGCCACATATACCTAAGGTGGTGGGTTTGAATCCACCCTGGGCCCACCAAACAACAATGAAGGCTGCAACCAAAAAAAAAAAAAAAAAGCCGGGCGTTGTAGGAGCACCTGTGGTCCCAGCTACTTGGGAGGCTGAGACAGGAGACTCGCTTGAGCCCAGGAGTTGGAGGTTGCTGTGAGCTGTGATGCCACAGCACTCTACCCAGGGGGACAGCTTGAGGCTCTGTCTCAAAAAAAAAAAAAAAAAAAAACTCTCCAGGCTGGCTGGGGGCTTCATTTTGGGTTTGGTGGCTGAGCACGGTATTGGAGGCTGCCTATAGACATACCAGAACACACATCTACTCACACCCATGTATCCACTTCCATTAAGCAACCCAAGTTAGCAGCGGTAGCTCCTGCTCAGTCCAGCCAAGAGCTGCGATTCTCTACACAGCTTGTGTTTCACCCATGTCCTCCTAGGCATGCGTGGGAGATCTTGGACCTTGTCCTGGATACCCAGCATGGAGTCCAGGCCCAGCCTTTCCTGCCTTTAGTCTGGCCTTCCAGACTGTCCCTTGGATCTACCTCTCTCCATTCCCTGGGGTAAGGAATCAGCATTCAAAGAAGAGCAATTATCATCCCCACCTCTGCTGCCAGAACTGTTATGCCTTCCAGATCTGTGCAGTTGCCTGACTACCCACAGGTGAGGCTGTCTATGTGTGTGAGTGTGTGCAGTCTGCTCCAGAGGAAAGGCAGGAGAGGGTCTAGAATTCTGAAGCTAGGATTGCTTTAAGTTGTATGATTAGGGCGATGGGTCTGAGCTCCATATGAGGAGAGGGAGAAAAGTAGCACTGAGCCCATAGTTCTTAGGTTATTTCCTTCTAAGCCAAAAACTTAGCTAGGCCCTGAGGTTTTCCACCCCCTGATTTGGGGGGTGGACAGCACACTGCCACCTCCCAGATGAGGGACAGGAGACTATCCAGGAACTCCCTAAAGTCCAATTTCAGCTCCTGCTGAGTTCATTTGCACTGGAGATCAGTCGTACAGTGTGACATTGGTTTGCTTATCTATAAAATGTATAAGAGGGTTAGAAGAAGTTGATTTTAACAACTCAGTTCAATATGACCCTAGGATTTTATTGGGAGAAGAAGAATAACTTAAACTTATTGAGCATTTTATCAAGTGCCAGGAACAGAACTGTCTAAATGCTCATTCTGACTATAATCTCAGCGCAAAAGCAGCAAAAGGGCAGGGGGCTTCCTCTTCCATCTGGGGCAGATTGACTCCTGTCACACAGAACTGCCAATCAGAGCTAGGAAAGAGCTGCCAATCAGAGCCGGGGGAAAGGAGAAGGCATCAAAGACTTACCAAGGCAGTGAGAACTTGAGGGGCGAGAAGTCAAGAACTCAGAGGAAAGAGCAGGCAGAAAGGGGAGCCTGCCACTGGGCACCACTTCCCCCTTGAGGATGTTCCTGATGCACAAGTGGCAGCTTAGAACTTACTCTTGCAATAGCATAAGGGCTGGGCAGAAAAATTGGAGTTCAGGGCCTGTTAAGGAGAAGGGCCCCTGTAAACAGCCCTGGTTTTCAGCTGGGGCCTCTTAGGGCTACACCCTAGAAGTAAGAGCAAACCGGAAACAAAGCAGCCCTCATAGCACTCTACAAGGCTTGGGGTCAGCTCACCCCTGCATGGATGAAGGTGATCTGCACATAGCCCAGCTGCTTGCCAGAAGGAAGAGTGGTCTCTGGGAAGGTGGTTCTCTAACTTCAGCATTGGTTAAACCTGGATTGTGGGCAGTGTTGTGGCTCAGTGAGTCGGGCGCCGGCCCCATATACCTAGGGTGGTGGATTCAAACCCAGCCCCGGCCAAACTGCAACAAAAAAATAGCCGGGCATCGTGGTGGGTGCCTGTGGTCCCAGCTACTTGGGAGGCTGAGGCAAGAGAATCGCCTAAGCCCAGAGGTTGCTGTGAGCTGTGACTCCACGGCACTTTACCAAGGGCAACAAAGTGAGACTCTGTCTCTTTAAAAAAAAAAACAAACCTGGACTGCTGGATTCCATTGTCACAGCTTATGAGTCTGGAATAGGACCTGAGAATTTGCATTTTTAACAATTTTCCAGGTGACAATGTTGCTGGTCCAGAGACTGTACTTTAAGAACTACTGCTTTGGGCTCGGTGCCAGTAGCACAGTGGTTACAGCACCAGCCACATGCACGGAGGCTTGTGGGTTTGAACCTGGCCTGGGCCAGCTAAACAACAATGACAACTGCAACCAAAAAATAGCCGGGAGTTGTGGTGGGTGCCTGTAGTCCCACCTCCTTGGGAGGCTAAGGCAAGAGAATCACTTAAGCCCAGGACTTTGAGGTTGCTGTGAGCTGTGACGCCATGGCGCTCTACCAAGAGTGACATAATGAGACTCTGTCTCAAAAAAAAAAAAAATTACTGCTCTGGTTAGGCATGGTGGCTCATGCCTGTAATCCTAGTACTATGGGAGGCCAAGGCAGGTGGATTGCCTGAGCTCAGGAGTTGGAGAGCAGTCTAAGCAAGAGTAAGATCCTCTCTCTACTAAAAATAGAAAAGTAACCCAACATTTAGCCAGTGGTCCCAGCTACTTGGGAAGCTGAAGCAAGAGGATAGCTTGAGCCCATGAGTTTGAGGTTGCTGTGAACTACGATGCCATAGCACTCAATTTCAGGGTGACAGATTGACACTCAAAAAAGAAAAGAACTATTGCTCTGATAGTCATTGACAGAAGAACTTAAAAAACTATAACCACGGCTCGGCATCTGTAGCTCAGTGGCTAGGGTGCCAGCCACATGCACCAGGTTTGAATCCAGCCGGGCCTGCCAAACAACAATGACAACTAAAAAATAGCTGGGCATTGTGGCAGGCGCCTGTATCCCAGCTACTTGGGAGACTGAGGCAAGAGAATCACTTAAGCCCAGGAGTTGGAGGTTGCTGTGAGCTGGCACGCTACCCAGGGCAACAGCTTGAGAGTCTATCCCCCCTCCCCCACAAAAAAGTATAACCAATAAATGAATAGATAAGAAATATGAAATAATAAAAATACTTGATTCCTCCAAAGGAGGTACAGAAAAATAGAATAAGGAATATATTAACAGAACAAGTGAGACCAACAGAAAACGAATTATTAAAATGTTAGACTTTAAATCAACTATATCAATGTAAATAGAAGAAAATGGCTCATAAAAACACAAAAGTAGTCATATAGTATTTTATTCTATTTATATGAACTTCTAGGAAGGGCAAAACTGTAGTGACTGAAGCAGATGGGTGGTTGCTCAGGGTAGGAAGAAGCAGAGGGAATCAACTGAAATGGAGCATGAGAACTTCTGGAGCAATGGAACCTTTCTGTCTCTTGATTGTGGCAGTGATAATGTGACTGCATGTATTTCACAAAGCTCATTGAATTGTATACTTAAAATTAGTATTGTATAAATTAGTATCAGTATTAAAATTGTATATTTAAAATTTACAAAATTGAAATTTTACCTTGGGGGTGATGCCGTGGCTCAAAGGAGTAGGAAGCCAGCCCCATATACCGGAAGTGGAGGGTTCAAACCCAGCCCTGGCCAAAAACTACAAAAAAAAAAAAAAAAAATTATCTTGTATTAGACCTCAAAGGCGATATTTTTAAAGACAAAGATAGACTAGATTTAGAAAAGACAACCAAATCCAGATATATGTTGCATATGTATAAGCAATGAAACTTAAGTATAAAAATATAAACAGGTTGAAAGTTAAAAGGTAGAATAATAACACCCACACTTATTAAGTTCTTCCAGGCACTATCCTAAATGTTATGTATTATCTCATTCCATCCTTATGAAGTCTCTGCCATCATTATTTCCATATTACAGATAAAGACATTGAGGCAGGAGAAATGTTGTAAGAACCCTGGGAGTCTGGCTGCGGAGTCACCACACCCTAGTAACACTATGTATCAGCCAACATTTACTGTGTGCTTGCTTTGTTTTGAACACCATGCCAAGTGCTTCAAATGTTTCATCTCACTGAATCCATCCTCTTTCACACTTGGGAAAACTGGGGCTCAGAGTAATTAGGTAGGATTTCTGAGTTCCTACAGTTGGAGAGTGGCAGAGCCCTGTTTGGTCCCAGTCTGTCTGACCTCATGCAAGCTTTTAACCCGTAACCCATGATGCAGGGATGGGAGGCCTGGTCCTGGCAAAGGCTGTCAGCAGAGTAAGGATCTCGTAGAGGTAGGGATCCATACCCCTATTTTTTGTTGCAGTTGTCATTGTTGTTTAGCTGGCCCAGGCCAGGTTCTAACTTACCAGTCAAGGTGTATGTGGTGGAGGTGTCAGCAAGCTGCCCTAAACACCACCATGTTCTCCAGAATTAGCTGTAGGGCTGAGGCCTTGAGGAGATTTGTTGTGTGTCCTGCCTGGTGGACTCTGGAGTCCTTGGAAGGAGGCATGGTGAACATGTTAGAAAGGCCAAAAGGACAGTGTAGTGTGGACCAGGAGTTGGGTCAGACCCTAGGGTGGGGTCAGCTTTCATCAGAACCCTGTCAAATGGTAACAGTTACTATTCACTGTATCCTCATGAGTTAGGTGTTCCACATACTTTATCTCAAAACTTTATAACAACTAAGAAAGCTGGTTATTATTATTCCCCATTTTTCAGATGAGAAAACTGAGGCTCAGAAAGGTCAAAAACTTCCCCCAAACCAAACAGTGACAGAAACTGAACTTGAATTCAAGTTTGATTTAGTCTATATGTGGGGTTGTCATTTGTTACACCCTTCAGGGCACAGCTGTTAGTGGGGAAGGTAAAAAATGGTGGGTGGTGACAGTGGTGAGGAGTTGGTCCTGAATGGGCTGAAACCAGAATCCTCAGTGAAGGGAATGAGAAATGGGAGCTTTAAAGAAAAAAAATTTTTGTGAGATAGAGTTACACTATGCCACCCTTGGTAGAGTGCTGTGACGTCACAGCTCACAGCAACCTCAAACTCCTGGGCTTAAGTGATTCTCTTGCCTCAGCCTTCCAAGGAGCTGGGACTACAGGCACCTGCCACAATGCCTGGCTATTTTTGTTGTTGTTGTTGCAGTTGTCATTGTTGCTTTAGCTGGTCCAGGCTGGGTTTGAACCTGCCAGCCAAGGTGTATGTGGCTGACACCATAACCACTGTGCTATGGGCGCCGAGCCAAAAACAGATTAAGAAATTTGACAGCCCAGGCTGGCTCCTGGAAAACCCCAAGGTCTAGATTCAAATAAACACTGAGCCTTTGTGAAGAAACTGAGCTACTCACCACTATCTCTCAGTGCAACAAGAGGGATTGTTTTTAAGCTGAGAGATAAAAGCCAGAACTTCCCAGTAGGGCAGAAGATTAAGTACAAATGATTAAAACCGAGGGAAAGATGAAAACTTTAAGAATAGGTGCTAGACCATCCTCTAGTCAGTTCTGCAAACTGTGAAGTGTGGTGACTGTGATGGCTGTGTGTTGATGGCTGGGGCTGGATTTGATGATTTCTGGCTGGTGATAAGTAAGAGAGCCACCAAGCCAGGTTTGACTCATTAGCTGTAGCCTGATGCCTCTGACAATACGGGGAGAAGAAAGAGCCAGGAGTGGCAGAGTCAAGGAAAATGAGGAACTGAGCTTGCTTTGTTTCAGTTTGCCTTCTCAGCAATCCTAACACAATTGATTATGCTTTTTCTCTCCTCTGTCTCCAACAGCTCCTAACTCCTGATCTTTCCTAACGGTGCTTATACATATTGCAGCTTCCTTGCCTTAAAACGTAAAATTATGGTGATGATTATAAAACCTCGCTGAATGGAGAGGTAGAGATCTATACCCCTTATCTCTGATCTGGGTGGGCTTGTGACAGCTTCAACTACAGAGCACAGCAAAAGTAATGCTATGTGATTTCTGAGACCAGGTTATAAAAGGCCTGCATCTTTCCACCTTGCTTGCTAGAACACTCACTCTTGGAAGCTTGTCCTCTAAGTAGTTGGATTCCTCTGGAGCCATCATGATGCAAAGGCCACTCGTGTGTAGATACTCTGGTCAGTGGAACCTGCTGAGCCCAGCCTCCTAATCAGCCTCAAGATACCAGACATGTGAATGAAGCCATTGTAGTTTCAGCCCATCTGGCAGTGGTGACATCTGTTAATGTCACATGGCGTGGAATGATCATGCAGCTAAACCCTGCCTGCATTCCTGACCCCCAAAAGTCATAAAGTATAATGAAATATCTGTTGTTTTAAGCCACTAAGTTTGAGGGCAGCTAGGCAGCAAGAGAGAATGGGCATATCCTTCCCCAGTGCCGTTCCCCTCTTCAGCTCCTGTGCCCCTCTCTCCTTCACTTCCCAGCCATGTTTCTTCAGGATGCTTTAATTCTCAGCTCAAAGGTCCCTTCCTCAGGAAGGCCATCCCTACATCTTCAGTCAAGATCCCGCTTCCCTGGTTGTCTGGTCTCCACAGCTCCATGCTCTTCTTCTTAAAGTGCTTATCATGGTCTCTATTTATATAAGTGTGATTCATTCATTAGTGTTGTTCTCCCTCACTAGATTGTGAGCTCCAGGGGGATGGGGACTGTGTCTGCCTTGCTCATTCCTGTATCCCCTTGCATGGCATACAGTAGGCATTCAATAGAGTGTGAAACTCATGAATGAACAAGTGAATTAGTGAATGGGTGAGCTAGGTGTACTTTCTGGTAATAAGGTACTTTATACTTTCCTGGATCTAGGGTGGATTGAGCACATCTGGCTGAGGCACATTTAGTTCAGCACAATAAACATTTCTTAAACAGCTACTTCAGGCTACTTTGGATATAATAACAAGAAGTTAATTTTTTTATGAGGAGGGTTAGAAAAATACAAACTAGCAGATACATGGTTTTCTTCTCTTTCTTTCCTTTTTTTTCTTTAGAGATAGAGTCTCACTTTGTCACCCTTGGTAGAGTACCGGGGCATCACAGATCACAGCAACCTCCAACTCCTGGGCTTAGGTAATTCTCTTGCCTCAGCCTACCGAGTAGCTGGGACTACAGGCGCCTGCCACAATGCCCGGCTATTTTTTTGTTGTAGTTTGGCCGGGGCTGGGTTTGAACCTGCCACCTTTGGTATATGGAGCTGGCATGCTATCTGCTGAGCCATAGGCCCTGCCCAAGATACAAGGTTTTAGTACAATGGAGTAAATTGGGCTGAGAGTATACAGTATGGGTACAATCATAAGGGACCCCTGTCCTGGGATGATAGTTGAAATATGGTGGGACCTAGGAAGAAACTTCTCAAGAACAGGTGACATTTGAACTGAGTTTTAATGGGAAGAGGATTAGGAATCATCTAGGTGAAACTATAAGAGGACATTTCTTAGCACAAAGGCATGGGGCAGTGGTATGAAGGGGAAGCCAGGGAAGTTTGGTGTTGCTGGAGTGAGGCCTGGGAGGTGGGAGTGCCTTCTATGCCATGCAGAGAAGCTTCGGGGAGCCAATGACGGGTGCAGCAAGGAAGTAACATGGTCATTCTTGGGTTTTATACAGAGCACTCTGGTTGGCAGTAGAGGATAGAAGGGACTTAAGGTGAGAGAGAGTGGAGGATAAGGGTCCTATTAAGAGACTACTGTATATAAGTAAGAAAAAAAAGAGAGAGAGACTACTGTAGAAATGGAGGCAGGAGAAGATGAAGACCTGAAACAGATTTGTGGAAGAACTGATGGAGAGGCTTGGCGCCTGTGGCTCAATCGGCTAAGGTGCCAGCCGCGTACACCTAAGGTGGTGGGTTCAAATCCACAGCCCGGGCCCGCCAAACAACAATGATGGCTACAACCAAAAAATGGCCGGGCGTTGTGGTGGGCGCGTGTGGTCTCAGCTACTTGGGAGGCGGAGGCAGGAGACTCGCTTGAGCCCAGGAGTTGGAGGTTGCTATGAGCTGTGATGCCATGGCACTCTACCCAGGGGGGATAGCTTGAGGCTCCGTCTCAAAAAAAAAAAGAACTGATGGAGAGGAAGAGTCATATCTAAAGAGTAGTTAGGAGGCTAAAGGAATAGGAATCTATGCTTAACTAGAAGTGAGGAAGAGGAAGAATCAAAAATGATTCTCAGCTTTCTGGCTTTGTCAATTAAACAGAAAGAGATGCAACCAACCGGGACAGAGAAACTAAGGGAGGCTGCTCATCAAGAGGGCAGCCTGCACAAATGACCACTTCTTTTTCTTCTTAAGGTTCTATTAAAATGACAGGACATATATTTTTAAATAAATGAAATCTGCTCAGCGCCCATAGCACAGTGGTTACAGCACCAGCCACATGCGCTGAGGGTGGTGGATTCGAACCTGGCCAGGCCAGCTGAACAACTGCAACAAAAAAATAGCCGGGCATTGTGGCGGGCACCTATAGTCCCAGTTACTTGGGAGGCTGAGGCAAGAGAATTGCTTAATTCCGAGTTTGAGGTTGCTGTGAGCTGTGATGCCACAGCACTCTACCGGGGGTGACATAGTGAGACTCTGTCTCAAAAATAAATAATCATAACAAAACTGGAGAACAAAAATAAGAATGATATCAATGGGCCAGGAATTCTTGGGAAATAAAGAGCAAATGAGATTCCCTGGTGAAGAAATCAGTGCAGAGAAACCGGCAGCCCCAAACTTCAGAGGGAAGAACGTGTGTTGGGGAAACAAACTTACCCAACTGCAGAGGAAATTTATACCAGTTGTCCTTTCTAGTCAACAGCTTTATTCATAAGTATATATATGGACAAGGAAGAACAAGTACATGAAAATAAAAGAGAAGGATAATCTTCCAATAAGATTAAAAAATTATTTAAGTTACAGAAAAAAACCTAAATTTTTTTTTAATTCATATTCTCAGGGAGATAGAGAATACTACATCTGTAAAACAAAAACAGGCTGCTATGGAAAAGAAACAATCCAGGTTGGTGCTGGCTTGGCACCTGTAGCTCAGTGGTTAGGGTGCTGGCCACGTGCACTGGGGTTGGTGGGTTTGAACCCGGTCTGGGCCTGCTAAAATAAAAAATAGCTGGGTGTTATGGCAGGCACCTGTAGTTCTACCTGCTTGGGAGGCTGAGGCAAGAGAATTGCTAGAGCCTGAGAATTTGAGGTTGCTGTGAGCTATGATGCTACAGCACTCTACCATGGGCAACATAGTGAGAATCTATCTCAAAAAAAAAAGGAAAGAAAAGAAAAGAAAATGAACAATCCAAGAACATAAGAGGTTTGGAATAATTGCCTAAATTTTCCAAAATTCAGTGGGGAGACTGGATTATAGAATGTTTGTTTTTATTTATTTTTTTGAGACAGGGCTTCAAGCTGTTCCCCTGGATAGAGTGCCATGGCATCACAGCTCACAGCAACCTCCAACTCCTGGGCTCAAGTGAGTCTCCTGCCTCTACCTCCCAAGTAGCTGGGGCCACAGGTGCCCGCCATAATGCCTGGCTATTTTTTGGTTGCAGCCATCATTGTTGTTTTGGCGGGCCCAGTCTAGATTCGAACCCGCCACCTTAGGTGTATGTGGCTGGTGCCTTAGCCACTTGAGCCACAGGTGCCGAGCCTATAGAACGTTTAGAGACAAGGTCTTGTGCTATCATCCAGGCTGGAGAGTGGTAGCATGGTATGACTCTAAATCCCTCCACCCATGAATTCTGGGTTCCCATCTCAGCTTCCCACGTGGCTAGGACTACTTGGGACCACAAGTACATACCACTGCACTTGGATAATTAAATTTGGGTTTTTTTTTTTTTTTTGTAGGAATAGAGTCTCCCTATGTTGGCCTCAAACTCCTGGCCTCAAGTGATTCTCCTGTCTCGGCCTCCCAAAGTACTGGGATTATAGGTATGAGCCATTGTGCTCAGTCAAGATTGCTCTTTGAATGCAAAAGAAAAAGTTAATGAAATTCTCTAAGAAATGAACCCAAAAAACAAAAGGATGGATAAAGTTAAAGTTAAAAGACATGGAGGAGAGTCCCAGAAGGTCCAACATCAATCTAATATGAGTTTCAGAAAGATTCAACAGAGATCTAGAGGAGGAAAATAATAAATAGAGAAGCACAAGCAGAAAGTAAAATAATGTAATGTAAAATAAAAGAATGTTTAGATTATTTTTTCAAGACAGAGTTTCACTTTAGTGCCCTCAGTAGAGTGCCGTGGTGTCACAGTTCACAGCAACCTCCAGCTCCAGGGCTTAGGTGATTTTCTTGCCTCAGCCTCCTGATTATCTGGGACCACAGGTGCCTCCCACAACACCCAGCTATTTTTTTGTTGCAGTTTGGCCGGGGTCGGGTTCAAACCTGCCACCCTCGGTATATGGGGTTGGTTCCCTACTCACTGAGCCACAGGCTGCACCCGAATGTTCATATTTTAAGACCCAAGTACCAAGCTGGAAAAGTCACTCTCTCTCTCTCTCTCTCACACACACACACACACACACGCACACACACAAATACACACAAGCACACAGAGAGAGACAGGTCTGAGAGAGAGAGACGCAGAATGGGGAGGGAGTTGAAGCCTTGGTAGTAGTCAGGCTGGAGAGAGCATCATCAGAGGACATTTGGAGAGGGAGGAGAAGAGAAGGCAGAAGAGAGCACATAAAAGGAAAGGAGAAAGCTGAGGGGGAACCCAGGAAAGACAGGGGAAACAGCTGAAAGGCTTCTCCATTCCCACAGGCATTTTCTTAGTTGCTGTCTTCCATGGAGAATCAATTTAAGCTTGTTTCTATCCCCTGCCACCCTGGGCTCCCATGAATGGGCCTATCCTCTTCTTCAAAGCATAATCCACCTGCCCAGGAGATGGGTTTGTGGCTGACAAGGATGAAAATTGCTGAGAGGACTGGGATGGTGGTTCCTTTTCCAGATGGAAATCAAATCCTTATTCTTGCTGACAAAACCTGTCTCTCCATGGAAGCAGCTCATTCCCAACCACTTAGAAGCAAAGGCGTATCTATTGGTAGAAGAGAACACACCTAAGGAGAAGTAGAGCCCTCACTCCCTGCTGGGTTTGCTTGGTGGCCAGGGCTGGGGAAAGGAGTGGGGGTGGCAGCTGCAGGGAGGAAGGAGAGTGAATAAGGGAGGACGTAAGAGACAAGGGGACTTGATTCAAAGAACAGGGATGAGGAACAGTCTTTACTGTCCCTGGCTTGCAGCCGAGGGACCCTGCCTCATAGAGGATGCCAACTGAGCCCCTGAGAAGGGCCAGGGATTAGAAAACTCAGAAGATTCAGAGAACTGTGATGTTTCTTCTCCACAAAGTGAAGAGGGCTGTTCCTTCTGCTTCTTTCTCCCTAGAGTGGTGTACTTTGGGGCTGGAAGCCCCTCTAGGATACCAGATGAACTGGGTTTTGAACTTGAAGGTAACTAACAATGTGCAGATGTCTCCAGATATTCTTTGCCTCTGCCATTTTATTTGTTAGCCAGGGGAAGGGGCCTCCAAATGTGTATTTCAGTGTTTTAATCTCTCTCTCTCTTATACACACACACCCCATTTCTTTTCTTTTTTCTTTTTCTTTTTTTTTTTTTTTTTGAGACAGACTCTCACTATGCCACCCTGGGTAGAGTGCCATGGTGTCAAAGCTCACAGCAACCTCAACCTCTTGGGCTTAAGTGACTCTCTTGCCTCAGCCTCCCAAGTAGCTGGGACTATAGGTGTCTGCCACAATGCTCGGCTATTTTGTTGTTATTGTTGTTGTTGTCATCGTTGTTGCAGGCCCTGCTGGGTTCAAACCTGCCAGCTGCGGTATCTGTGGCTGGAGCCCCATCCTCTGAGCTATAGGCACCGAGCCCACACCCCATTTCTTAATGACCATGTTGCCTTTATTCTTCCTCTTCCTCAGCTTCCCATACCCCTGCCCGAGATAACCAGGATCACCTAACCTTGCGCCAGGGTTGACTTCCTTCTTTCCTTTGAAGCCTTGTGGAGGGGTAGAAACCTAAGTAAGGAAGGGACAAGAGAAGAACCCAGGAAGTAACTGGTGGGTAGTCTTCTCATCTTCCCCGGTTGGGAGAGGAGCCAGATGTTATGCACCTGGCTGACCAGAGATGCCCTGCACTCTGACAGCTCTGAGGGTGCAGGGGTGCCCAGCCAGACAGCTGCAGAAGGAGGGCCAGTGTATTGTCCTCACCCCAACAGCAGTTCAGCTCCTGCACAGTCCAGTCTTGCAGAAAATAAAGCGCCTCTCTCTGCTTGCAGTTGCTGCCACCACCATCACTTTGTTATGAGGGTTAGTGACTGTCCATTAACTCCAGAGAGCTGATTCTTGCCAGCGCTGCACCAACAGCTGGGAGCCAGAAAGCGCTGATGTGGGGGAGGGCAGACTGGTTCCCCACCCTGGCTGGGCACTCACAGAGTAAGTCGAGGAGGTCACTGGCATGGCTTACTCAGCTATACTGAAATGCCAATTAGCTAAGGTTTTTCTGAGCATTGGCTAGGCCGGCCACAGTTGTGGGAAATCGTTATCAGATATATATATATATATATATCTGTGTGTATATATATATATAAACTCTCCACAGGGATGGATATTTCCTGCCTGTCCCCTCTGTTTTCCTAGGAGGAAGATACCAGGTTCCCCGGTAGATGGACAAGCATGGGGTGCCTGGCCCTTGTCTACTCAAGGGATATTGGTGGTGGTGGTGGTGATGGGGTGTTCCTGGCCTCCTGGTCCCTGCTTAGAGGCAGGGACTCTTTCAGCTCAGTTGCTCTGTGCACACGTGTGGCTTTCTCAGAGAAAGAAGGAAAAGGAGGGGTTCTTCTTAGGAGAACATCAGAAATGTTAATGGCTATTTCTAGCTCCTATTTCTCTCTTCTGTGCCATTCATAAAATCTGGTCCATTACTGAAAGGTCACTACTTTATTCTTCAAACCAGGTTAATAAAGCTGGTATCATGTATTCAAGGAGAACCAAGGGTTTTGTGTATTCAGTATAGTCTCAGAGAACCCCCACAACATCAGGGCCCCAAATCTTAAAACTCATTTAGTCCAACTCTCTTATTTTATAGATGAAAAAGCTGATGCTCACAGAGGGGAGGGGAGCGGCGTGAGACAGACAGTGGCAGATCTGGGACCAGAACACAGGGCTTCTGACTCCCAGCTACATGCTTTTATTCTGATACATTTTAACACTTCTTTCTCTTATTTTACACCCAATTACTGAGTCCTTACTATCTTTCAGATGTGGGGAAAGGGGGTTGTGGAGAAAAGCAAAGAGATGAAAACAACACAATCCCTGCCTTCAAGGAGCTGTTTCCCTAGATCTGTTATTCTTGGGGGGGGGCAAGGAACCCTAGACTGTCACCCTATGTTATCTTCTATAGGTGGTGACAGGAGAAGAGAAGAAGGGAGGGAACCCCTTTCTCAAGATTTATAAATTGGACTTTGCTGATTCTGGATCCCAGTGAGGCCAAGGACAAATGGATCCATGGGTGGGCTGGGAGAAAGTGGGGTATGGGTGACAATGATCAGGTCACTACCAGCAAGCCTGGCTAAAGGATGGAAACAGTGACAGCAGCTCACACTGGCACAGAGATGTGCAGTTGACAAGATTCTGATCATGTATGTTGTTTCATTGAGTCCCAAGGCAGTTCTCTGAGGTGAGTGGGGCAGCTACCTACCCCCATTTGGGGTAAGGAGAATGAGATTCTGAGAGCTCAGGTAACTGGTCAAAGCTAGTAAATGCCAGTGCCCAGCCAGGACCTCCTAGTCTAGTGGTCTTTCTACCCTTGGGGGTGGGGAAGTTGTGTTGGGTTGGAAGGTGAGGATAAAGCAGTGGTCAGCCACAGTGATAGGTTAAGTCCTGCTCTATGCAGTTTTATTTTGATCGCTACATTCTGTCTGTCATAGAACTCTGCTCTGAAGAACTGGAAGCACTTCCAGACCTGAATGATCTCATTCAGCACACTCTTGCCAGAAAGACAGAGAACTCCAAGTGGAGGCTCTGTTTAGGGTCACCAGTATGTATTAGAAAACAGGACCATAGTATCGCAGGCCACTCTTTGCCTTCATGCACTAAGCAATGTGATGCAAATATCTGGACTCTTTCCACAAGAGTCAACAGTGCTACAGGGGAACAATCCAGATTTCTCTCTTCTTTCCCCAAAGAAATGGGTTAGTTAGTCCTAAGGAGCTGGGCCCACCCCTTGGCCCCAGGGCCATTTCTAGGGCAAAGAAATGTCAGAGCAGAGGGGCCCACAGCCAGCCCAGTAGCCCGGGTGAGCAGGCTTAGGTGGGAGAATAGGGAGCTTAGTGAAGCCCGTTCAGATTTTGCTAGTGTTGCAGAACCTTAGTGAGAATTGGGGTGCCAGAGAGTCAGGGAGACCCTAATTAGTGTTTCCTGTAGCCAGTGGGCAGAGTATCTTTGAGCTGCCTGAGGTCGGAGTCAGGGCCTGGTGGTGTGGGGCCACTGTACCCAGGTGCCAGTCTTGACTTCAGTCCCTCAGGCCCCTCCCCGCATGCCCAGCCTGCAGGGTGAGGGGTGTGGGTGGACAAGGTGCGATCTCCAGCGAAGCGTGAGGTGCGGCCAGCGAGGAGTCAGAGCCCCCCTCCTTGAGAGGGCTCCGGGTGTTCTCCCCAGCTCATTGCCGGCTCCGTGCCTAGCTCTGCGCTCCCGCTGCGTCCCCAGACGGCCCCTTACCTGTCCCGCCGCGGACGGTCCCGCTTCCTCCGCGGGGCTCGGGGGCTCGGCATGGGCCGGTGAGCGAGAGCACCCCGCCTCGCTGCCGCGTTGGAACTCCCAGCGGGCTCCCTGGCTCCGGGCCCCGCGTCCCCGGCGCCGCCGCTTCAGCACCGCGGACAGCTCCCGCCCGCCGTCCGCCGCCGCCGCGCGCCCCGCCCCGCGCGGTCCTGGGAGCCCCGCATCCCGGCCGGGGCCCGCCGCCGCCGCGTAGAGCTCAGCCCGGCCCGAGGCGGCTCTGCGCCGACTTGGGAGAAGAGCGAGGAGAGTCCCCCCTCCTCCCAGCCTCCCGCCGCCGCCGCCTGCCTCTCGCCTCCGTGCTCCCTTCCACGCTTGGGAATCAGCCCACCAGGCGCTCCGGACCCAGCTCCGGGGCGGGGCGGGGCGGGGCTGGAAGTCGGGGGAGCCCGGAGGCGGCGACAGAGCTTGGGGCGCGCAGCTGGAACCCGTGTCTCTGGTGCCTGGAGCCGAGCCCTTTCTCCCAGCGCTTCTCCCATGCCCTCCTCCCGCACACCCCAGCAGTGATGGGCGGCCCTTGGGCTTCTTGAAGCATTTAGGAGCTTCCAGGGCTCCCAAGCACTGACTTTTAACATTGATCTGCCTTAAAAAGAAAAACAAATATAATTTACTGAGCACCTGCTATATACCAGATACCTTGCCAGGTAATGTTTTTAATCAACATAATCGCATGTTATTTTCTTACAACTCTATTAGGCAATAGCTTCCCCCTCACCTCCTTCCATTTTGCAGACGAGGACGCTGGGCTCACAGAGGTGAAATCTCTCCATTTGGAGGCAACAGGATTATGCCAGGAAGTGCACAGGCTTTAAAGCCCAGGGGCATAGGTTTTGGTCCTCGTGTCCCACTTACTGTGTATAACCTTGAGTAAGTTACTTAACATCTCAAAGACTCAGGTTTCTCATGAGCAAAATGTGGGAGCTGCATCCACCCATAAGGGGTCATATGAGGACAAAGTGAACTAATGTATCAGCACCCAATATTCCTCAGTGGGTGATCATGCCCCTTGTTGCTCCCAGTGGGGGACCTGAGATCTGAGGCAAGGTTCCACTGCTTTGTTCCCCCCACTGTGCTGCTCTTTATCAGCCCCCACTTTGGTTTGCCTTGTTGTTAGCATGGGGATACCCCCATCTTGGGTGTTGTGAGTGAGGTCCTTCTTTAAGAATCTTCCTCCCCAGTCTTGAGTCCCACTGTAGTCCCAGGAGTTGGGTGGGGAGAGTATTCTCATTTTCTAAAGTTAAGTGGGGGCCTGCAAAGTAAACCCCAGAGCAGGCGGAAGCTGGTCTGGGGCTGGAAGGCAGCAGGAACCTGGCTCTGGCACTGGGATTCCTCGCTCCCCCATCCAAGGATGCTATAGCACACGGAAAGGTGGACACCAGGTCTCCCTCACTCCCACCAGACATGGATCATTGGAGCGGTTCTGTGTAGCTCCCAGCACACATTGTAGCAGCCAGGAGCAAGTCTCCAGCACCCGGCTAGGTCTTCCCTTCAAAGCTGGGCAGAGAACTCCCTTAGCCCATGGTCTGTCTCAGGGTTGGCATTGGTGTTTAACTGGTTGGGTGTTAAATATATTTTTGTTCTTCCTGCCCTTGACCCATTAAAGTCTAATCTTCTTGGGGTGAGGAAGACTCTTGGACTGCTCCTCTCAGCCCATACAGCATCCACACAGACACTCCCCTCCCAAGCACTCTCTCTCTCTCTCTCACACATACACACACACACACACACACACACAGAGACACACATACACATATACCGGACATTGTCCCTTGAGTCAGTGCACCCTCCTGCACCTTTGCTTTCCACTGGCCTCCCCCTTACAGGGGCTTATAGCCCCCTATTTTGCCTTGCCCTCCCTCTGTATCTCCCCTCCCTCCCTGGCTTTGCTCCATGCCTGGGCTGCATACCGAATTACTAATTGAAAGGATAATAAAAAAGCCAGTGAAGCAAAAGCCGCATATAAATTCCAAATACTAATGTTGATAATTATATGCTGCTGCCTGGAGGGGAAACTCAAAGAGAGGCCATTGGTGGTGTGTCAAGAGCCTTGGCCTGGTGCCAGGAGACCCAGGTTCAAATTTTGCCTTTGTTATAAATTGACTGTGTGACCTTAGGTGGCCCCCTTCTTGGGTCTTGGCTTCCTAAGGACTCCTAGCCTCTTTGGAAGCTTTGAAGAAACTGTGACATTTGTGAAGAAAATGGAGAAAAGTGGATAATACCGTGACAAGAATTTCTTTTAGGGCAACTACCTTTTACCCATCACAAGGTACAGGGGTGGCTCGGGAACTGAACAATCTATAACTGTGCAAACTTTCCATTCCTTTTTCTTTCCCTTCCCTTCCCTTCCCTTCTCTCTCTCAATAGTCTCACTCTGTTGCCCTAGGCTACAGTGCTGTGGTATCAGCCTAGCTCACAGCAACCTCAAACTCCTGGGTTCAAGCTATCCTCCTGCCTAAGTCTCCTGAGTAGTTGGGACTACAGGCACCTACCACACTGCCTTGTTTATTTTTCTATTTTCAGCAGTCTTACTATTGCTCAGGCTGGTCACAAACTCCTGAGCTCAAGCAATCCACCTGCCTTGGCCTCGCAGAGTGCTAGGATTACAGGGCGCAGTACCTGGCCTCCATTGCATTTCCTATCTTTATTCTTCCCTTCCTTTCTCCATCAAGCATTCCCAGTTACGTAACAAAGATCAACCCCTATGTTAGACATCAAGAATGCAAGCCATTGCCCAGGTCTTCACAGGAGCCGCAGTGAAAGGTGGCGGGGTTGGTAGACATGTCGGCCAGCAATTCCAACACATTGGAATAAAGCCTGGAGTGAAGAGACGAGACTGGAGGACCTGGTCAGGAAGCCACAGCAGAGTTAAGGAAAGAGATGGTGAGAACCTGAAAAGGGCAGAGTTGGTGGGATAGGGGACGGGGAATGGATTTAGGACACCTCTGGCTGAGATCAGAGGAGAGGAGTTGCTTGTGGGGAAGGGGATGAGGCATCAAGGGTAATGTCAGGGCTCCCTGCTTCTGGAAAGCTGATGCTACCTACCCAAGGGCATTCGGAGCAAACTCTGCCTACTCTAGGTACTGCTGCTGAGCACCATAAGCCCATCAGTTTCTAGGAACTCTCTTTTGCAACTTTAATCTCCCTTTGGTTCCTAGGAAATTTTCTTAAGCTAAGAGACCCCCTCCTCCCTTATCTTTTTTTTTTTTTTTTTGAGACGGAGCCTCAAGCTATCCCCCTGGGTAGAGTGCCATGGCATCACAGCTCATAGCAACCTCCAACTCCTGGGCTCAAGCGAGTCTCCTGCCTCTGCCTCCCAAGTAGCTGGGAACACAGGCG
>CAUYQV010145462.1:0-16650 GCA_963574575.1 Galagoides demidoff | reverse complement strand
AAAGTAAAGGGTTTCAACCAGGGCCCTGCTCCCCAACAGGAGCTCTCTCTGTGAAATGTCTGGTTGGCAGACATGGAACCAGCGTGCTGGGCACTAAAGAGTTAATCACAGTTACACAGCAAGCTCTGTGCTGGAGGAATGCCAGGGAATCCCTTAACTTTTCCTAACAGTGTATAAAATAAAGTTTGTAAATTTGATGTGTTAGGAGCCTGGGGCATTATGATATCCAGCCTTCTCCTTTCTGGAAATGAGTTTCATACAGATGCCAAAGCTCATTTAGAAGTTCTGAGCCCACAGGTTGTTTCCCCCACAACACTGGTTTCTGCCCAGGGCATTTGTGCCAGTGAGCCAGGCTGGCATCCTAGAGAGTTCACCAAAATCATAGCACAGAAGGGCACCTGGGTCTGGCCTTTCTGGAC
The DNA here is from genome assembly GCA_963574575.1 of Galagoides demidoff. Classification (NCBI taxonomy): domain Eukaryota; kingdom Metazoa; phylum Chordata; class Mammalia; order Primates; family Galagidae; genus Galagoides; species Galagoides demidoff. Next base: position 16,231 of record CAUYQV010145462.1, on the reverse strand, counting down.
ACACTTCAGGGTGATCCTGGAGCAAACTTTTTCTATAAAAAGGTCCAGATGGTAAATATTTTACACTTTGCAGGCCATAATATATTTGTAGCAACTACTCGACTCTGCCATTGTAGCACAAAAGCAACCTCAGACAACACATAAACAAATGGGCATGGTGGCTGTGTTCCAAAAAGATTTTATAGGCAACACAGGCAGTGGGCTGGATTTGGCACATAGGCCTTAGTTTGTCAATCCCTGAAATAAAGAATGCAGCAGCTTTCATTTATTTACTCAGCATATATGAACTGTGTTCCTTCATCAGTTATTCCTAAACAGACCACATCCCCACCTTCATCAAATAGCTGGTATGGCAGAGAAGGCACAGTTTAAACAAGAAATTTTAAGAAAGCATAATGGCAGAGATGGAAGATGAGGCAAGTGAAAATATGCCAGCTAAACTGAACTTAAATACTTATTTAGATGTTGGGTTTGTTGGCCACAGTGGTTGACACCTGTAATCCTAGCACTCTGGGAGGCTGAGGCAGGTGAATTGCTTGAGCTCAGGAGTTCAAGATCAACCTGAGCAAGATTGAGACCCCATCTCTATTAAAAGTAGAAAGAAAAAGAAAAAAAAGTAGCTGGAGCATTGTGGAGCCTCTGCAGTCACTGGAGCCCAAGAGTTTGAGGTTTCTGTGAACTACAGTGATGACACAGAAACATGTCTCTGCTGTCTCACAGGGCAACAGAGTGAGAGTCTCAAAAAAAAAAAAAAAAAGAAAGAAAGAAAAGATGCTGGGTTTGAGGTCCCTGTGATATATCAGTAGAGATATCATTTGGACAGGCATTTATATTGAATCCAGAGCTCGGAAAGCCAGTCTGGACTGCAGATCAGATTTGGAAGTCACTGCAGCCTCGGAGAGGAGAGTGAGTGGTCAGGAGGAGCCGCGTGAGGGCCTGAACTCCTCAGGCACCTGGGGGCCTACTTAAAACACAGATTCACTACATCTGGGTTAGGGCCAACGAATTTGCATTTCTATCAAATTCCCAAAGAAAGTACATCTGGAATATAGTCAGGTTTTGAGAAAAGGGTCTTTAATTATAAGCTGTGTGTAACCAGGAAACATAGCTCCTTGTACCCTCCAGAGGAATAAAAATATCTTCTAAGAAAAGTCCAAGATTCTGACATTTTGGCTGTGAAGTCAAGAAATAAGCTCAAACTAAAAAAGAAATATGAGAACACGGCGTTCTGTTCTTTGACTTTGACTCCAGCTCCTGATGTGCAAGGACAGAATTTTCCACCCCAAGTCCTCCTTGCCCTGGCCCAGGTGTAGGAGGTTGGGGTACTGGGAGCAGCTTCTGGAGTACACCAGGCTGAGGCAACTGTGGCCACTCTCCACTCGGAGCGGGTATGGGAGTCCACACCACCCACCACAGTAGGACCCCAGTCTAGGCCCTACAGGAAAAACAGTTTGATGTCACTTGGAGCAGCTGCAGATACAGAGACTGAATGTGCCTGCATGGAACGTTAAGTCATGGAGTCTCCAGTCACCCAGGGCAGAAAAGGCAGGGTAAGGTCTCTGAAGGACTTGAGGAACAGAATAGGCTGAACTGGAACAGAATGAAAGAGAAATGCAGGTGGGACCAGAGAGTGACTGTTCCAGAGCTCTGCTTAGGTGAGTTTTGACTCAAGAAGAGGAATCTGAAATTCACCTCAATTAATTCACTTATCAATTAGTTCATTAATTAATTATTTTGTTGTCTTTCTGAAGTTTTGAGTCAGAGAACTTTCTAGGTAACGGCTAAAACACCCCTGTTGACTGCAGACACCACTGAACACTGGCAATCCAAATCTATGAAATAATTTTGTTAACAGAAAAAATCAAACCCTAAAAACTAATTTAAAGAGGTTTGTTCTGAGCTAAATGTGAGTTACCTTGGCCCAGGGAATCACAAACCCAAAAAGCCTAAGTAAGTAGTCCTGAGGCGCTCTGATTACAGTTCTGTTTTATACATTTCAGGAAGACAGGAAATGGGAATTGCAGATAAAATCACTAATCAGTACATGAAAGGTAAACATTGGTTTGTCCTATAAAGGCAAGACATTTTCAAGCAGGGGCCCGCATAAGTCATAGATGGGTACAAGGATTTTTATTTAGCAATTGTTAAGCCTTGTCTAAAAATTTGGGTTCAGTAGGAAGAAATGTTTAAGATAGGGAGTCTGTTACCTGTCATGTGATACCATGCCAGGAAAAACAAAGCAAAAAACAACTGTTCAACTAAATTTTATGGATTGTAAGCCAAGATGTAACCCTTGTCTTAATTATAGCCTTATGTCTTGTTTATAAATTGGTATCTTATTGCCAGAAAGAGGCTGTCCTGTCAGTCTTTGGTTCTGTTTTAAGATTAATGAGCAATTGTTATGTCTAAAACTCCAAAAGGAAGGGGATAGAATGAGGCATTTCTGACCTCTCTTTTAGTCATGAGCTGAAACACAGATTTAAAGTTTTCATAGGGTCCCCTTGGCCAAGAGGAGGTTGATTCAGTTGGTTGGGGGCTCAGGATCTTTTTTTTTCTTTTTTTAGAGACAGAGTCTCACTTTATCACGCTCAGTAGCGTGCCATGGTGTCACACAGCTCACAGCAACCTCCAACTCCCGGGCTTAGGCAATTCTCTCGCCTCAGCCTCCCGAGTAGCTGGGACTACAGGTGCCCACCACAATACCCGGCTATTTTTTTATTACAGTTTGGCCGGGGCCCGGTTTGAACCCTCTACCCTCTGTATATGGGGCCGGCGCCCTCCCCACTGAGCCACAGGTGCAGCCCTCAGCATCTTATTTTTAGTTGACTATCCCAGTATGATACCAAGGGTCTGTTTTTGCAGTCATCTTTCTCAACCCATTACACTCATAAGACTTTTTTACAGTGAAGAAAAGAATTACATCACTGAAGTTTTTTTGCCTTCTAAGCTGTGTGATGTTGTCAGGAAGGAGAAGGGAAGGAGAATCAAGGGAGCAACCTTGCCAACAAGCTCTGCCCATAACAAAAAGAAAAATTACAGGGTTTCTCCCAGTGCACCACGCGCTAGGAGACATTGAGTAGAGAGGTGTGCTTTGAAGTAGAGGGGCCACACTAAGGAGATTTTGGTTATGGAAGGAAAGGTGTGCAAGCCTAGTTGGGTGGGCCTGAAAAGAGATGAATTAGAGGAACGCGTTTCATCTCTAAAGGGGCAGGTGGTGGAGAAAAAAAGGAAAAGCCCAGCCATAATCCTGCAAACTGGAGCTCTGGGGAGCAGGACAACTAGAGAGATGCTCCGAGGCTCAGGGCCCAACCTAACTCCCCTGCACTGCCTCGAGTCTTCAGTGAAAGTTTGGTACAGGTGGCATCATGGGCAGTTTTCAACAAGGCAGTGTGGGAGACTATAGAATGCCCAGAGAGAAAAAGGGACACAGAGAATTAAAAAGTAACAGGTAGGCTCGGCGCCTGTGGCTCAATCGGCTAAGGCGCTAGCCACGTACACCTAAGGTGGCGGATTCGAATCCTCAGCCCGGGCCCACCAAACAACAATGATGGCTGCAACCAAAAAAACGGCTGGGCGTTGTGGCGGGCGCCTGTGGTCCCAGCTACTTGGGAGGCGGAGGCAGGAGACTCGCTTGAGCCCAGGAGTTGGAGGTTGCTATGAGCTGTGATGCCATGGCACTCTACCCAGGGGGACAGCTTGAGGCTCTTTCTCAAAAAAAAAAAAAAAAGTAACAGGTAAAATGTAAACCTTCTGAGAATATCTGAGGGCTAATGATTGTTCATTCATCCTTTCGTTCAACCAATGGTATTAAATGTCACCTATGTGCAAGTGCAGTGCAGCCAGCACATACTGATTCGTGAAAGCCAAGTATGTGTGTCTCTTCCCAACTCCATGTTCAGCGATGTCACGTTGGTGGTTTGAAATCAGACACAGGAGGAGTATTTACAGGACAGTAATCGGCAATGTTCTTGTTTTTTTTTTCCTTTAGGGAGTTGGTTTGCCACTATTTCTAATACTGGGAATACAGTAGTGAGCAAAACATACAAGGTCATAATGCTGGAGGAGCGTATGTTCTGAGAGGGGAAGATTAAAGAATTGATTGATTGAATCATTGATCAATGATTAATGAGCTATTTTCAGATGGTGAATAGGGAAATATGTGGGAAATAAGAAAAGATGACTAGGTTGTCAGGGTCGGGAAGGCCTCTTTAAAGAGGTAACCCTCGAGCTGTGACTTAAGGTTTTAAGAACAATATCCCTCACATATTGTCCCCTTTCCCTGCCGCCTTCAAGTCAGGCCCCTCCGCAGCTCCTCCCTGAAGGTCTCCCCAGGTCACCACCACTTCCAGCTCTTTGTCCAAGTTATTTTTTTTTTATGTGAGCTCCTGCTGTGACGACCTGGTGGTAGGTCTACACCTGCCCCAGCCCCTTTCCAGTGGTCTTCAAATCCCCATCCAATTCGTACGTGTTTAGCTGGCTCTGCCCCAGCTTTACTCTCAGCTCCTAGAACTGTGCCTATGAAACTAGATGCTCGACAAATGTGTGTTGAACAAATAAGTTAGGTAAAGGTGACAACTGCCCTCAGAAACACTTTTATTTGGGCACTCAGAGGCTGTATGCACATGTGTATGCATGGGCGTGTGTGTGCATGTATGTGTGAGAGAGAGAATGAGCTAGCCAAAACAAAAAGAAGAAGAAGAAGAAAATAGAGAATGGGCTCGGCGCCTGTGGCTCAATCAGCTAAGGCACCAGCCATGTACACCTAAGGTGGCGGGTTGGAATCCCCAGCCCGGGCCCGCCAAACAACAATGATGGCTGCAACCAAAAAATGGCCGGGCGTTGTGGCGGGCGCCTGTGGTCCCAGCTACTTGGGGGGCGGAGGCAGGAGACTCGATTGAGCCCAGGAGTTGGAGGTTGCTATGAGCTGTGATGCCATGGCACTCTACCCAGGGGGATAGCTTGAGGCTCCGTCTCAAAAAAAAAAAAAAAAAGAAAAAAGAAAATGGAGAATGCACTAGCCAACATGACAGACATAATAGCTCTAACCTTATCTGACTCTAGGCTTTTTCATTCCCTCTGTTTCTGCTTCTTTGGAGAGCTCTGCTTCCTCTCCTTGTAGCCTCATGGCCTCATGGAACCATAAATCATGTTCGAGACCAGCCTGAGCCAGAATGAGACCTAATCTCTAAAAATAGCCAGGCATTGTGGGGGGCACCTTTAGTCCCTGCTACTCAGGAGGCTGAGGCAAGAGAATCACTTAAACCTAAGAATTTGAGGTTGCTGTGAGCTGTGACACTATAGCACTCTACAGAGGGCAGCAAGGTGAGACTCTATCTCAAAAAAAAAAACAAATAAATAATAAATTTAAGTAACAATGCCTTACAGAAAATGTAGTTTATTCATCCTTGCAACAAATATTAAAGAAACTTCCTCTATTCTATGCAAAACGACAGGCACATTCCCAGGCACTAGGATGTAGTGCCAAACAAATATAAACAAATAAAAATCACAGAGCCTCCATTCAAGTGGGAAGGGAGAGAAAATAAGCAAATCTTCACTCATTGGAATTAGGCCTGCATTTAGATAACCTTACACAGCAAAATGGACCTTACTGATGTAGTTCAGGGTACTAATCAGATGACCTTAAAACAGGGAGATCATCCTGAATTGTCTGGGTGCAATGTAGTCACATGAGCCTTTAAAAGCAGGGCATCCTGCTTCAAAAGCCTACATCATCGTTGGCTTTGAAGATGGAAGGGCCACAAGTCAAGGATTATAGGTAACATCTGGAAGCTTCATAGTGTCTCACCACCTCCAGCTGATAGCCAGTGAGGAAACAAGAACCTCAGTCTCACAACCACAAGGAATTGGATTCTGCCAACACCCTGAATCCTAGGAAGCAAGATCTCAGAGTCTTTCAATAAGAACCCAGCTGGCCAACACTTTGATTTTGGCCTTGTAAAACCCTTTAGCAGAGGACCTAGCTGAGCCCAGCCAGAACCTCTCTGACCAACAGAGCCAGGTGATAACATATAGATGTTCGAACCTGCTAAATTTGTGGTCATTTGTCACAGCAGCAATAGACTAAGAGTCCCTCTAATTAGACAGCTATAAAGAAGAGATATTTGTGAATCTGTGGCCCTATCGAGCTGACTGTGATCATGAAAAGATTCACTGAAAGTGTGTGAAGAGGCACACCTCTGTGAAAATGTTCCTTCAGAAAAGGCCTTTCTTTGCTGACTATAGACTGGGTCCCTGTGTTAAAGCATTATTTGGTCAAGAGGAAAATGCTTTCTTCCTCCCCCTCCCACCCCCAGGTATTCTTGGAGGTTTGACCAAGATATATTTCTGCTTTCATGGTGAGGAGAGGGCCCTTTCTTAGAGTATGATAATGTGGGAAGAAATGCAACTTAAACTTTCCACCAGCTCTTGGTGATGCTAAGGCCAAGGCCTGATGTATTAGTTAGGGATCTCCAGGGAAATAGAACCAATAAGGTGTGTGTGTGCAGACTGATACTTATTTCAAGGAATTCCTCATTTAATTATGGAAACTGGCAACTCCAACATCTTCAGGGTAGGCTGATAGCCTAGAGACCCAAGGAAGAGCCACACAGAAACATCTGGAATAATGTTTGGTCAAATATTTGGATGCCATGGCCCAGCCAAGCTGATACATAAAATTAACCATTACACCTAAATATATAGTTCATGGGTTGCTTTGTTTAGGAATGTGCATGTTTTCATTAAAAATAATGCACACACATTTAAAACATAAACAACAAAACTACATATAGTTTTAGGGATAAACATAGAGTGGGGTTAAAATTATAAAATATTCGTGGGAATGCTAACCACCAGATTCATAACTGTTGTTACCATTGGACGAGAGGCCAGGAAATGTGGTCTAGGGAACTTCAACTGTATTAGTAATTTTTTATTTTTTTACACTGAGTGTTCATTATATTTTTCTTCATACATTTTTATATTTTCAAGTTATTACATTATTGTTTTTAAAATATATAAATTATCCAGAAAATTTTTGAAAAGGAAGGGTAATGCGGAAGTTAGACTGACTGTGTATAATAGCTCGTTACAAAGCATCAGTAATTGAAATGTCGTCAGTGCAAGAATAGACCAAAGCGTGAAACAGAACAGAAAGTCCACAGTAGCCCTCAAATGCATAGGGGCTAAAGAACATGGTGAGGCCAGGCATGGTGGCTCATGCCTGTAATCCTAGCACTCTGGGAGGCCGAGGAGGATGGATTCCTTGAGCTCACAAGTTCCTGACCAGCCTGAGCAAGAGTGAGACCCCTGTCTCCAATAAAAATGAAAAACTGAGGCAAGAGGATTGCTTCAGCCCAAGAATTTGAGGTTGCTGTGAGTTATGACGCCACAGCACTCTACAAATGGCATCAAAGTGAGACTCTATCTCAAAAAAAAAAAAAAAGGAATATGGTGTGGATATCATTTCAGATTAGTGGGATGGGATAGATAATTCAAAAATGGGCTTGGCACCTGTGGCTCAAGTGGCTAAGGCGCCAGCCACATATACCTAAGGTGGCAGGTATCCAGCCCAGGCCTGCCAAACAACGACAGCTGCAACCCAAAAAAGTAGCCAGGCGTTGTGGCAGGCACCTGTGGTCCCAGCTACTTGGGAGGCTGACGCAGGAGACTTGCTTGAGCCCAGGAGTTGGAGGTTGCTGTGAGCTGTGATGCCATAGTACTCTACCCAGGGGGACAGCTTGAGGCTCTGTCTCAAAAAAAAAGATAATTCAAAAATGGTCTCAGGGAGACCAGCCACCTTTTGTCCTTAACCCCCAAATAAAGTTAAGATAGATTTTTTGATGTAATGCAAAAGTTAAATTATAAAAATAAAACATGCAAATTTAGTTATGTGTGTGTTCTTGGCATAGGGAAGGCCTGTGTAGTACAGTATTAATATATACAAACACCATAAAAGGAAAAAAGATTTTTCCCCCAAAATAAAAACTTTAAAATTCTTCTAGAAAAAAAGACAAACCAGGAGAAAGTATTTATAGATATATGGCTATTTTCCTTAAACCCAATAAAGTCTTAATAGCCAACAATATAAAAGATAACCCAAGATTAAGCACAGAGGCTCACACCTGTAATCCTAACACTCTGGGAGGCAGAGGTAGGTGGATCTCACCTGAGCTCAGGAGTTTGAGACCAACCTGAACAAGAGCAAAACCCTGTCTCTAACAAAAATAGGTGAAATTGCAACAAGTGCCTGTAGCCCCAACTATTAGGCAGGAGGATCTCTTCAGGAGTTTGAGGTTGCGGTGAGCTATGATAATGTCATGGCACTCTACCCAGGGCAACGGAGTTAGATTTTGTCTCAAAAAATCTAAAAATTAGCTCAGTGAGTAGGGAGCCAGCCACATATACCAAGGCTAGCAGGTTTGAGCCCAGCCCGGGCCTGCTAAACAATGACAACCACAACCAAAAAATAGCTGGTGTGCCTGTAACTTGGGAGGCTGAGGCAAGAGAATCACTTAAGCCCAAGAGTTTGAGGTTGCTGTGAGCTGTGACACCATGGTACTCTACCAAGGGCAACATAGTGAGACTCTGTCTGAAAAATAATAATAATAAGATAAAACCCAATAGAAAAATAATGGGTATAGGAAATGAACAGTTTATAAGAAAATATAAAAATAACCAAATTTGAAACTTTACCAATAATTTTTAAAATTCAGGTGACTATAGTTAATAATAATTTGTTGTATATTTCAAAATAGCTAGAAGATTTGGAATGTTCCCAACACAAAGAAGTGATGAATGTTTGAGGTGATGGATATGCTGATTACCCTGATTTAACTGTTACACATTGTATGCATCTATCAAAATATATGTACCCCATAAATCCATACAATTATCATATATCAGTTTTTTAAAAGAGAGAAAAATAAAAATTGAAATGAAAACAACTAGATACCATTTTTTGCTAAATCAGATTAAAGCTGGGCACAGTAGAGTGTGTCTGTCATCCCAGCTACTGGGAAGGCTGCAGCAGGAGGATCACTTCATCCTGAAGTTCCGGACCAGCCTTAACAACATATCAAGACCTCATTTCTAAAATCAATTATTAATCAGATTAGCAAAATGTAAGTATTAGATTGGTGAGGCAGTGAGAGTTGTAAACAAGGCAACCTCGTTAGAGAGTCATTTTGCAACAGCTACCAAAACGTAAGTACATATTATTTACTTCACCAATTCCAATTCTTTAAGTTATACTCACCTAAGTCTGCAGATTCGGGGGGGAATGACTATAATCACTAACTGTGATAGCAAAATTAAAACCAATGTATCTATACTGTGGCCAAGGAAAGTATCCAAAGATACTTTATCATTAAATAATAAAAGCAAAACAAGCAACAGTGGTATAGCATACTCTAATTTGGGGGTTAAGAATTCATATGTACTAAAATACACATAGCCGCTTATGAAGAAGCATTTCCTATTTTACCCACTTTTAAAATTCTTACTTTTTTAACCACGTGAATTATTAAAAAACATGAAAAGGCTGGGCAGTGCCTGAGGCTCAGTGAGTGAGGGTGGTGGGTTCAAACCTGGCCCCGGCCAAACTGCAACAACAACAACAAAAAAAAAAAAAAAAACCATGAAAATGCCATTTTTGTTTTAATGATAAAAATATGTAATATAAAGTATGAAGTGAAAAGGGTAGGTTACAAAGCAGCATGTATATGATAATCACATTCCTTTATACGTAAGTAATGATTTCCATATATTTTTGTACATAGAAAACAGGAAATGTTTAGTGATATTGCTAATTGTGGAAATCCCCAGCAGTAATTATTTTTCTATTCACTTCCTTTACCTTTGTATTGTTCTACAGCAGGTTTTTCCACCCTCAGCACTATTGACCTTTGGGACCAGATAATTCTTTGCTGTGGGGTTGTCCTGTTTTGCAGGGTGTTTAACGGCAGTTCTAGCCTTTGCCCACTAGATGTCAGTAGCACCCCCTCAACTGTGACAACCAAAATATTAACAGACATTGCCAAAGGTTGCTTTTGGGGTACAAAACTGCACTCGTCCAACCACAGAGGTATAGTAAACATGAATTATTTATGTAACAAGAAAGTTAAATGTGTATAAATTGGATAGAAATACAGATGATTGATAGACAAACTGATAGGTAAATGATACATAGGCTAGATAGATAATGAGAGATTAAGGATAGATGACAGATGATAAATAAATGATGATAGATAAATGGTAGATAGATAACAGATGATAGATAGATAAGTGATGATAGGTAGATGATAGATAGATAATAGATGATGGATAGAGAGATAAATGATGATAGATAGAATAATATAAGAGAGAAAGAGTGGAAGATGGACAGGACATGCAGAGGAACCATGGGTAGGCAAAGCAGTCAAGAGCAGTTGAGACCACTCCACTGAAGTTTTTTTTTTTACTTTTTTCTCGGTTCTTCCAAAAGCAGAGTAAGATGAATGACTATCCCCAACTCATCAGAAGATGCTCACCCCGATGAGTGAGTACACACATACTATCCTTGGGAGGCTTTGCCCATATTCTAATGATGCTGCCAAAATAAAATCATTTTTGATGCTCTTCTTTGAAATTTCTCTTCAGAATAAATAAATACACTTTTAAATCACTTCATAGAGGGCTGATATTTCTTTTTTTTCTTTCAAGTGAAACTGCTTATAAGAAATAGACAGATTCAGGGCGGCACCTATGGCTCAGTGAGTAGAGCACCGGCCCCATATACCAAGGGTGGTGGGTTTGAACCCAGCCTGGCCAAACTTCAACAACAAAAATATAGCCAGACGTTGTGGCAGGTGCCTGTAGTCCCGGCTACTCGGGAGGCTGAGGCAAGAGAATCACCTAAGCCCAAGAGCTGGAGGTTGCTATGAGCTGTGACACCACAGCATTCTACCAAGGGCAACAAAGTGAGACTATGTCTCTTAAAAAAGAAAGAAAGAAAAAAAGAAATAGATGTAATTCTGGATTCAAGCATAATGAATAAGCTACACGATCAAATTAAACAATATTGTGCAAAATAAGCAGTGAGAATAATTTTAAGGAAATATTGTTTGCCATTGTCTTGAGTTAAATTGCACCCCTCCCAAAAAAGATATGTTGAAACCCTAACCCCCACCACCTCAAAATGTAACCTTATATGGAAACAGGGTCATTGCAGATTAGTTAAGATGAAGTCATGTTCAAGTAGGGAGAGCCCCTAATCCAATATGACAGATGTCCTCATAAGAGAAGTGCACATCTATGAACGCAGACGTGCACAGAGAGGAACTAATGCAGCGACACACAGAGGGAAGATCCGGTGAAACCAGAGAACGGAGGCTGCAAGACAGGAAATGCCCAGGGCTGCTGACAACACCAGGAGCTGGAAGAGGCAAGCAAGGAGTCTCCCCTAGGGAGAAAAAGTGTGTGTGAAAAGTACATGTTATCTACTCTGAAATGGAATTCCAGAGAAGAGCATCAAAAATATTTTTATCTTGGCAGCATCACTAAAATATAGGCAAAGCCTCCCAAGGATAGCATGTGGGCACTCGTTCATCTGGGTGAGCATCTTCTGATGAGGTGAGAAACAGTCACTCACCTTACTCCCCTTTTAGGAGAACCTAGAAAAAGATCAGAAAAAGAAATCTCAGAGGAGTGGTCTCAACTACTTCTTGACTGCTCTGCCTTCCCGTGGTTATTCTGTGCGTCTTGTACATATCTTCCTGTTCTGAACCACTCTGCTGACATCCTGATTTTAGACTTCTAGCTTCCAGTTAAATTTCTGTTATTTTAAGCCACTCAGTCTTCAGTATAGTCATGTGCCAAATGACGACATTTAGGTCAACAATGGATTGCGTTTACAACGGTGGTCCCATAAGATTATGATGGAGCTGAACAATCCTATGGCCTGGTGACCTAGCCATTGTAACACTGAGGGGCAGTTACTTTATTGTTTTATAAATATAATATAGCGTAAGTATATGGCATTTATGAAGTATCAAGTATATAGTAATGTCCTACAGCTTCTTATTCATTCACTGCTCACTCACTGACTCACCCAGAGCAACTTCCAGTCCTCCAAACTCCATTCATGGTGGGTAAGTGCCCTCTACAGGTGTACGTTTTTTATTTTTTGTACCATAGTTTTACTGTCCCTTTTCTATGTTTAGATGTGTTCAGATATACAAATATTTACCAATGTGTTATAATTGCCCACAGTAATTAGTACGGTAACATGCTGTACAGGTTGGTAGCCTAGGAGCATAGGCTACTAGACCACATAGCTTAGTTGTGTAGCAGGCTGTGCCATCTAGGTTGGTATAAATACACTCTGTGATGTTTGTACAATGATGGAATTGGCTAAAATGTGCTTATCACAATATATCCCTGCTATTAGGCAATATATGACTGTACTTTGTTATATAAGGCAGCCCTAGGAAACTAAAAAGGTTGTCTACTCAGTATCCATCCCCTCTTCTTAACAGTACCCGAATTTTCATTTATGTATTTATCCCTTCTGCACAGTGCCAGGCTGGATCCTGACCAGCTTGGCTAATCAGCATCTTTAATTCCCTCACCCGTAAGTCATTGGTTCAGGGATGCCTGCCTTAGAACTGGGCTGTGGGAGTGACTCTCCAGACTCTCGCTCAGCTTGGTGAGACAGAAGGATCACAGAGGATGTGAGCCTCTGGATGTGAACCAGAAAGCATGAATCCTGCATTGCACCCGGCAACAGCCATCTTCAGCCAACAGGGTGTGCAAAAGAACAGAGAGACTCAAAGATCCTGGCTCCTTGGAGATGTCTTCAAACCACTAGACCACTGGAAGCACTTAATGCCTTACAGTTAAAGGCTTTATGGGATAAGCCAGTTTGGGTTTTTGCATTCCTTGCAACCCAAAGCTTGCTAGCCTGAACAGCTGGCATCACCAGGCAGTATGCACCATCTCAAGTCAAACAAGAGAGGCTTTAAGAGAACCCCTTGGAGAGCTAGCCATGAAGGACACAGGGCTGGAACCACACTTTGAGAATCTAAAGCCCGGAGACTGTGGCCAGAGCTCCCCCTGCCTGGCAGCTACAGGAAGAGACATACTGTGAAGGGAATGGATGGAGGTCCATCTCCCAGAGGCCAGGAGTAGGCCTGTAAAAAGGGGGTAGGCCAGTTCTACCTTAGAAAGATTCTGCCCAAGAGAATGATGTGACGTACAGCAGGAAAATGAGCCAGAGAGCAAACGGAGGAGCCTTGTGTTGGTAATCAATTTAGCCATCAGGAAGAGGCATCTTCCACTTCAAGAAAACTGGTTGGGTGCAAGATGCCCAGCAATGGTAGATTAGACTCCCTGAAGATCCTGGGAAAATGCTCCCTGAGAAAAAGAAACTGCAACTGGGCCTGTGCCTCAGTCAGAGGGCACCAGAGCCAAATTACAATGGGGCAGGGCTGGGCTCAGTGGTTCACCACTGCAATCTTAGCACTCTGAGAGGCCAAGACAGGTGGTTTGCTGGAGGTCAGGAGTTCAAGACCAGCTTGAGCAAGATCAAGACCCCTTCTCTAAAAACTAGCTGGGTATTGTGGTAAGCACCTATAGTCCCAGCTACCCAGGAGGTTGAGGCAAGAGAATCACTTGAGCCCAGGAATTTGAGTTGCTGTGAGGCATGACACCACAGTACTCAACTGAAGGCAACATAGTGGGACTACTGAGATTCTGTCTCAAAAAAAATTACAGTGGAGCAGGTGAAGCAAAGGCTTCCCTACCCCTCTCTCTCTTCCCTGCCCACTCCAGTGCTGCAGAGTTCAAATAGAACAAATGATGAAGGAGGCAAGAGGTGGAGTCAGAATGAATCAGACACTCCCCAGCCTAAGACAGATCTCAGTAGGGTAGAGTGTGTTAATAAGATAAAGTATTAGCACAGACGAAGCTTTTTCACTTATTAAAGGGAGTCTTCTCCTGTGAGTAAAAGGGCCTAGGAAAACTACTGCCCTCCTAGACTTTAATCAGGTCCAGTGGGCACTGTCATGCCCATGTCCCTGGGCACTCACCCTATGGAGGAAGGCCACCTATTGCCAATACCCTTGACTCTGCCTAAGAGCTTTTTTCTGGTGAAGAGGGGTGCTCAACCCTGAAGCCAGGCAAATTGGAAGTGCTGGAAAGTTCCAGTGCCTGAAAGCTGTCCTCAATGCCCCAATGAGGGGCAAGAAGTGGTTAGGTATGTACCACAGCTTCCTGGCCACGCATAGGGATAAATCTGTGATCTGTGGCCTGAAAATTCACTCTTCCTCGCTTCATTCCCTTTCTTATCTCACTTCCTCACTATTTGCACTCAAATTTACATCTTAGGCTCTGTTTTAGGGGAGACCCACACCAAGACACCAGGAATAGACAAGATCCCTTTAAGTAGCTGGTTTCAGTTGACCTTGAGGTGGGGGAGGGTCGGTTCTTGCTATTTGTCCATTCAATAAATCAATCACCTTAGGGTTCTAGTTTGACTCATAAGTTTCTTGCCTCAAACTTGGGGACAGGAGGCAGGTGCATATTCACCACAGCTTTCTTTTTTTTTTTTTTTTTTGAGGCAGAGTCTCACTATGTCACGCCTCGGTGCCATGGCGTCAGCAACCTCAAACTCTTGGGTTTAAGTGATTATCTTGCCTCAGCCTCCCAAGAACCTGGCCTACAGGCACCCACCACAATGCCTGGCTATTTTTTGTTGCAGTTGTCATTGTTCAGCAGGCCCAGGCAGGGCTCGAACCCACCACCCACCCTGGGTGTGTGTGGCCAGTACTCTGCTCACTGAGCTACGGGCACCAAGCCATGTTCACCATATCTTGAAGCTTGAAGCTGAAGAGAGTCAGACGCTCATCACACAATTCTTCTGACTTCTTCCTTCCTCTCGAAACATTCCATCTCCTCCTCTGCTGCCCTAAGAATGGGGCAAATTGCCTATGAGGGGCTGGAGCACACGAGATGCACGTTCATAAGGCTGGAACTGGAGCTGATCTGTGTCAGGGTAGCTAGCTTCCTATCCCAATAGCCTTTCTTACTTTGTTGGGAGATTTTTTTATTTGTAATTTACTTATAGTAAAATTCAATCTTTTTATATAGGGTTCTGACACGTTTGGCTTTTAAAAGTTGTTATCGTGAAGTATAATTTCTAGGTTAAAAGAGCATAAAACATAAATATATACCTGGATGAATTGTCACTAAGTAGACAAACTTTTAACCAGCTCATAGAGGTCTGGTCAAGATATAATTCTGATGTGGTACAGGAAACGCTACCCCAAAATATGGCATATAAGCATACTGGGTTTTCTTGTTGGGTTTTTTGTTTTGTTTTTTGTTTGTTTTTGAGACAGAGTCTCACTGTCACCCTTGGTAGAGTGCTGTACATCACAGCTAACAGCAACCTCAAACTCTTGGGCACAAGTGATCCTCTTGCCTCAGCCTCCCAAGTAGCTGGGACTACAGGTGCCTGCCACAACACCCGACTAGTTTTTCTATTTTTTGTAGAGACAGAGTCTCACTTTTACTCAGGCTGGTCTCCAACCCCTGAGCTCAAGTGATCTACCCACCTTAGCCTCCCAGAGTGCTAGAGTTATAAGTGTGAAGCACCATGCTCAGCCCTGGCTAGGTTTTTCTATTTTTAGTAGAAATGGGGCTCTCACTCTTGCTCAGGCTGGTCTTGAAACTGAGAAAATTGCAGAACCACGAAGGTCATTCTTTGGCACCTTATCCTGCCTTTCTCTCCCAAAACATGGCTATAGGGAAATTCTCTGACCCTACCCCTGAAGGTAGGTCATAAGACCCTCAAATGATAGGTTCCTTACCCTGAAGCCACGAAGAATCTGAACAACCAGGCCTTGCTCAATTCCTCCCAGTTTATTACCACTGGATGATTCCCCCCTTTTTATCCGGTCATACATCTACACGACTGTATTCTTCATCAAATGTAAGCATAAAAATACAGTTTTCCCTTGGTGATCTGGTACTCATTCCTGAAGCTTCCATGTCAAGTAAAACTTTAGTTAAATAAACCTTATTATGCGGCTCGGCGCCTGTGGCTCAATAGGCTAAGGCGCCAGCCACGTACACCTAAGGTGGCGGGTTCAAATCCCCAGCCCGGGCCCGCCAAACAACAATGATGGCTGCAACCAAAAAATGGCCAGGCGTTGTGGCGGGCGCCTGTGGTCCCAGCTACTTGGGAGGC
>CAUYQV010145461.1:0-12644 GCA_963574575.1 Galagoides demidoff | reverse complement strand
TATATATATATATATATTTTCAAGGCACACCCAACATCCCCTCATGGCAGACCAGAGTGCCTGGGAACACTGGTTAAAAACCACTGGTGTAAAGCTTCATTTCCATCAATCTTGGAGCAGTAAGCCCTACAGTCAAAAATAGCACCTGAAATTTAACCAGTTATTTGGTATGTCAAGTGTTGTGGGCCTTAGCAATTTGCAGTGGTATTCCATGGAATTTGCCCATCCCAGGAACTATTTTATTGGTTAACCGGGCACCTTGTCAGATGCAAGTCTTGCCAAAGAGGCTCCAGTGAGCCAGCAGCTTAGGTGGATCTCTGTGTGTCTAATGGGTAGGCAGCCACCTGTTCCTAAAGATGGCTAAAGTATCAGGGAGCAGGCTTGGGCCTTGGTTGGAGGTACCATTTCCATATCACTATAGAATTTTCTGTTAAGTTCAACAGGACCCAAAGCAAGATGAGAATGTCAGGGGTTGGAGTCATCATAGTTCCTTTCAGTGACATTCTCCTTTTCTAGAAGCAGAAGGAAGTCCTTGTAGGCTCAACTGACAAGAAAGCCTTTCCAAAGGCTTCAATCTGCTGTGAAATTGATCACTGATATCTGTAATTCCATGAGTCTGAAGGAAAGAAGAGGCTCTAGGCCAGGGTCTCCTTTCCTGGTAACTGGATTGTGTTGAAGGCTTCTTTCCATGGGTGTCCCCTCATCAAATGCAGTTGCTTATCTGGTCTATAAAGCCGGTAGTATAGAGAACACTGGTTCCAAAACAGACCAATCAGAGGTTGGGCCTCCATTCCTATGCTCCCTGGTGACCATAGGATTAGAACTTTGACATATAGAATATCTTTTTGGTCTGTGGCACAAGAAGTTAAGAAGGTCACTTGGGTGTCAGAATTATTTTTTCTTCCTTGGAAGCCCACCCATCTTTGTTCAGCTTTTCCAGATGGGGTGTGATAGAATGCACACAGTAGACTCGGTGGTGAGGTCATCAGCAGAGTGGAATATTTGGCCCCAACCAGCCATTCTCATTGTCTTAGCACTTGTTCAACTCTTAGTAATGTAAAATGTACTGTACTACCAGGGAACTTGCTATGGCACTGCTTGCCTTATAGATAAAGGCAAATGATATCAGCCAGAGTCCTCTCCAAAAAAAGGTACATAACAGAACAAAACTCAAGGAGGACTTCATTAACAGAGGTATTAGCTGGACAAAGGAACCAGTAAGGCGTAGGAAGGTGTTCAGGGATTGGTGACAGAGAGGAGCTGTTAGTACCAACCCTGAAAGAGCTGTGGGAGGGATGGTGTTATCAGAGCCAGGTGGACTGAAGACAGGAAAGAGGGCACCAACAGGAGATGCCTCCATAGAGGAACACAGCCTCAACCCAAGCCCCAGTAGATGGAGATTAAATACCCAAATCCCTCTTCTTTTAAAAAATATCAGGCTTGGCGCCTGTGGCTCAATTGGCTGGGGCACCAGCCACGTACACCTAGGGTGGCGGGTTCGAGTCCCCAGCCTGGGCCCGCCAAACAATAATGATGGCTGCAACCAGGAAATGGCCGGGCGTTGTGGCGGGTGCCTGTGGTCCCAGCTACTTGGGAGGCAGAGGCAGGGGACTCGCTTGAGCCCAGGAGTTGGAGGTTGCTATGAGCTGTGATGCCATGGCACTCTACCCAGGGGGATAGCTTGAGGCTCCGTCTCAAAAAAAAAAAAAAAATATCAGCTTGATGCCGCTACCAAGGAGGAGCAAGATGGTGGCTGAGGAACAGCCGCCATCTTGCAGAGGAGTGGGGAAGGGAAAAGCAGAGAGAGGGAAGGAAGGAGGGGGGTGGGGCCTTGATGCGTGCCACGCTTTTAGGGGGCAAGACACAATTGTAAGAGGGACTTTACCTAACAAATGCAATCAGTGAAACCTGGTTTCTTGTACCCTCAATGAATCCCCAACAATACATTTTTTTTTAAAGGAAAAAAAATCAGATTGATGTAAGGGTATAAATGATTAGATTACATTGTTTGTATTTATTAGATAAAATCCAAGTTGTAGCTGAGTTTTTCACCCAGGATGTGCACCATATATCCCTATATTGTGCCTTCGGTAAGAGCACACCAAACCCCCTTCCTCCTCCTCCTCCCCTCTCCTACTTGTAGTTGTGTTTTTCTCTTCCCTTACCCAATCTCCTACCAATGCTTTCCATTAGCTGAACTCAGCTGGAAGTCAGATAATAAGGGCACTCAGGTGAATGAGTCAGATAACAAGAGCACCCAGGTGGAGTTCATAAAGAGTTCTTGGGGCATAGAGAAGGGTAGAGAAGGTATAAAGAGAATTGAAAAAAAGAAAAAGAAAAAGCATTAGCCCATCCAAGCCCATATACCAAGTGTCAGCCACTCTTTCGCTATCAGACATTGTAAGAAAAGCAGTGACTGCTTCCCTGTTTAAACTTCAGTGGGACACAGTAAGACTCCAAACACCATGGCTTCCCCAGCTGGCAGAGCTACTGAACTGGTGGATGGCACTGTTCAGCACCTGGACTGTATGACATCTTAGATAATAATATTGTGTTTTCTCTCTGCTTCATAGCAGACATTTCACAGATGCAATCTTGGCAGGCTTCTGGATTACAGGCCATTCTTGGCCTCATCCTCAGCCACCATATTCGAAGCCACCAATTGGGGATGCTTTAAATGTATCCAGTCAGCAGCTCCCCTGACCCTACACCCAGAAGGTTCCTGTCAATTACACAGGCTGCAAGGAAGCAAGAAGCAGGTTGCAGACAAAAATTAAAAAAAAACAAAACGGACTTTTTTTGGCAAATTCAGGAATATTTTAAGTCTCCCTTAAGGGAGGAATAGGGAGCCGAGTCCCAGAACTTACTACATAAAGCTGCTGGAACTGTACCTATAAAGATCTTATATCTGTTCCACGCTTTTAATTAGCCATGGGTTCCTTTGTGGTTTTGCTCCACAGGAGCAGCAAAATCCACTCCAGATTTTTGTGTCAATTCATCAGTTTGCTTGCCTTTTGGAGCAGCAGCAGCAGCCCCTGATCTTCACTTATCCCTGCAATTTTATCTTTTGCCTAGATTTCAGCTATACTTCATAAGCATGTTCCTGAATTTTCTTGGGCTCTGCAGAGGCAGATCTCCTTTATACCAAGCAGCCCAGGTTGACACACTTGTTTGCAGGAATTAAGTGTCCTCTCCCCACCTCCCATCCCCCGAACTCCCAGATGAAAGGGCAGCACAACCAGGAGAGGTTGACACCAGAGCTTGTGTGACAGAACCCCTAGGACTAAGTACTTGGGACCCTCAGGAGGGCCAGCTGGACAAGGATGGTTCCAAAAAACGTTTAGCACGGAGACTAGGTGGAGTGTAACCTTCAGGTATCCAGCTGCCAGTCGGGGGCCACGGCCATGCACCACCAACCCTACGTGCTATAAATACAAACTGGGCTGGGGGAGTATGGGAAGAGAAGGATGAATGTGTGTGCAACCCCCTCTCCCCATCTCTTCACCCATCTCAACTCCCAGCTTCCTTATTCCACTGAGCCGTGTGCCTAGGTTGAACAGATGAAGACTGGACACATCTATCACCATGGAGACCTCAACAGAGAAGGATCCTAAGCTATGCCATTTTATATACAATGGGGACCCAGGGGTCACATCTAGGCTGCCATTTAGCAGGGGCCTCTAGAGCATCTGGGGACTGCCCATTCTATCTCCAAACTAACTCAGATCTGCTGAGGCAGCTAGTTGCTAAACCATGAAAACAGTGGAGAAAATGAGTCTACAGGGCCATTTGGATCTGCCTCTCCCCAGCCAAACTGCCAGGGAGTGAGTCTCACCTTCTAAAGAGCAGGCATAGCACCCTATTTCTCTCGATCTCTAAGAGTCGTGAGCCCAGATGCTTGCAAGGGAATTAACTGGGAACCTCAAAGCCAACGAAGTTACAATGTGATTACCAAGAGGGAGGGTTGAAAACACTGCTAAAAACACTTGTCATAGACAAGGTGACACTAGGATTCTAAAGGGAACATGTAAAATATTTATTTTTCAAGCATTGTCCATTTTTACTTCTAAGAAAAGGAAAAATAAATCTTTTTTTAAAAAATCCACATATGAACTCTTTTTTCTGGAACTTTGTGCTTTCTGATGTGCCATAAGAATTACGATGGCAAGCAAATAAAATTTTAGTGAAATTCTTCCAAGACCTTCAGAGACCAGCTTCCAAAACTATTAGCAGACTTGGATAAACCATTTCTCCCACCCAGGCCTATAGCATCTGGAACCCAGGGGATCTGAATAGCAAAGTCCTGGGCTCTCTTGGTCCTATTTCTTCTCTTTCCAGCTGTTAATGGGGGGGGGGTTGGTGGGGAGCAAAAGGAAGCCCAGGAACGGGTTCTCCTGATCCTGCCATCTGCATTGCTCCCTCAGACTCCTCCACCTGCCTCATAGCATGTTGGGGAGAAAACTGGAGGCTGAGTTGAGGCTGCTTCCCAAGAGTGGTGGGGGCTAATGCAGCAGGGGCTGGAAACCAGATGGTATTTTCCAAAGCGGGAAGTGGCAAAGCATAGCAGAAACTCTTAAGACCAACTACAGGGAAGAAGCAAGACTTCCACCTGAGTGCCCCTTCTGGCATTCTAGGGGAAAATTTTACCATCTAAATGTTAAACCATTAAACAAGTACTTAGGGGTGCACTGTTTCCCCGTCTTTGCATCAGCTTCCAAGGCACTATGAGATCGTGTTTTTATTTAGGATTTTGGTATTTTATCATGAATTTTTTTTTTTGGCATTAATACTTATTTTTATTTATTTATTTATTTATTTATTTATTTATTTATTTATTTATTTATTGAGACGGAGCCTCAAGCTATCCCCCTGGGTAGAGTGCTATGGCATCACAGCTCATAGCAACCTCCAACTCCTGGGCTCAAGTGAGTCTCCTGCCTCTGCCTCCCAAGTAGCTGGGACCACAGGCGCCCGCCACAATGCCCAGCCATTTTTTGGTTGCAGCCATGATTGTTGTTTGGCGGGCCCAGGCTGGGGATTTGAACCCGCCAACTTAGGTGTACATGGCTGGTGCCTTAGCCGATTGAGCCACAGGTGCCGAGCCATAATACTTATTTTTAAACATGTTACATTAAAATGTTATTTCTTTTGATGACTAAGTTTTCTGGCATCCTCTTAAATTTTGTGCTGCAGGCAACTGGTTCTCTCACCTCACCTCAGTCCTGGCCTGACAGTAGGGTAACTTTATACTTTTTGGTCTTCAGCATTAGGTCATAGCTGGATCAAGCCAAAGTATAATAGGATAGCAGAAGCAAATGCAGTTTATCTGAAACTCCTATCAGCTTTTGGATTTAAAACAAGTGACCCAACTAAGGGAAAAATAGAGGTGAACATCAGGACCAAATGACTTTATAAGCACTTATTGTTCCCTTGTAAACAAAAATAATTGTTTTGTCTTCATCTATTCAACTTGACTTTATGTATTTTATTTTATTTTTTTATTGAGACAGAGCCTCAAGCTGTCACCCTGGGTAGAGTTCTACGGCATCACAGCTCATAGCAACCTCCAACTCCTGGGCTCAAGCGAGTCTCCTGCCTCTGCCTCCCAAGTAGCTGGGACTACAGGTGCCCACCACAACGCCTGGGTATTTTTTGGTTGCAGTCATCATTGTTGTTTGGCGGGCCCAGGCTGGATTCGAACCCATGACCTCAGGTGTATGTGGCTGGCGCCTTAGTCACTTCAGCCACAGGCGCTAAGCCTCACCTTGGCTTTAAATGTTCTACTTGTTGAATACCACATTAGGCCCTTGAGTAACAAGGATGAGTAAGACTGAGATGGAGAGAACATTTCTTGGAATCTAATTCAATAAATGCTCTAAGTATGTATATAAACAATTTGGAGGTACGGAGATGTAGGCAGAGGGTTTTTTTGTTTTGTTTTGTTTTGCTGAGTAGGTTGTAGGAATAATGCTTTTGTTTAATACCGTAAATAGAATGAATTAATGGCACAATGAATGGAGGAAATGGACTTTTGACTGGGGGAGGAAGGAAGAACATCATTTCCACTCTTACAAATAGTTGGAAGAAACTTTCTCCAGGATGTGGAAAAGTTTGGAAAACTTACTGATTGATGCATGTATAAGCTTGGAAAATTAACATTTATTGTTTATCTAACCAGGCGCTTGACACAGTTACTTCCATCCTTTACCATAGGAGGGTTTCTAGAGATGAGGAATAGGTTCATAGAATTTAGGCATAGTTAACTAGTCCAACATCTAAGTACTAGTACAATATTATAAGTAACAGGTGTGTGAAGTCCAGTTCTGTCTGGACACCCCCCAAAACCCATCATACCCTACTGCCTCTGGAAAAGAAATGGAAAAGAAGAAATCAGACAAGTGATGTATTCCTTAGCTCATGGTCTATTATACTTAATTCTCCCACTCCCATTTTAATAACATCTTGGAAAATCTGAAGAGTGGCCATCTTTGAGTGTCCATCAATTACCCCCTCTGGGAGTCTCAGTTCATCCCTTCACACTTAGAGTAACTCATTCTCTGGAATCAAAACCTGGGCCAAAATAAATTTTAAAACTTGAAAAAACCTGGCTCAGTGTCTGTGGCTCAAGTGGCTAAGGCACCAGCCACATACACCTAAGGTGGCAGATTCGAATTCAGCCCAGGCCGCCAAACGACAATGAAGGCTGCAACCAAAAAATATCCAGGCGTTGTGGTGGGCGCCTGTGGTCCCAGCTACTTGGGAGGCAGAGGCAGGAGACTTGCTTGAGTCCAGGAGTTGGAGGTTGCTGTGAGCTGTGATGTCACTGCACTCTACCCAGAGCTTGAGGCTCTGTCTCACACACACACACACAAAAAAAAAAACTTGAAAAAATCCATTATACACTTTGCATTCCCCTTAATAGGCTGAAAAATAACCATGATGACCAAATTGAGAATGATTGACACTGAAATGTCAGTCCAGGTACTCATTTCATTGGGAGGAGGGGAGCATAGAGTTACGCATTGGAGAATCATTTTCCCAGTTTGAGAGAAGAGCCTTTCTCTGGTGCCTCTAGTTGATCCCTGATTCTGCCCCTACTGAGCGGACAAACAGCCCTGCTGTGTGTGAGACTCACGCAGCGGGGGAGCCTGAGGCCGGGAAAACGAAGGGGTGGGTTTGGGGGGCCTTGAATGTACGGGCGTGTTAGATGTAGTGCAAGCCTTCGAGGATAACGGGTGTAAAATTTCACAGAAATGATGCGGTGACTGAGAAGATTTGGGAACAGAGACTGACAGGGGTCCGGGCCAGGCAAGTTTAAGGACCAGAATCGGAGGAGAAGGCTGCGCAGACATTAGGCCCGGCACAAGCAGGCAGAACTTTCGCTCCCAGACGCAGGGCGGTGGGCGGGGCTGACCTGGAGGTTACATAACAAACCTGGGCGCGGGGTTGGGGAGTGGCCCGGGCGGTGGCAGGGGGCGGGGCAGGGGCGGGGCAGGGGCGGGGTCGGGCCAGAGCCAGGCCTACACTCGGCCAGGCAAGATGGCGGCCATGGAGGCTGAGGCGGCATCACTGACCCTAGGATCGCTGCCCACGGATCCCCTGCTCCTCATTTTATCCTTCTTGGACTACCGAGACCTCATCAAGTAATGGGACAACGCGTACGGCGGGGATGGGGACGCGGGGAAAAGAGGCGGTGAGGCAGGAGGGAAGGAAGCTAGGACCGCGAATAGGACTCGTGTTCCCGCGGCGCCAGAAGGTAGACGCCTGGGCCGCCCTTATCCTGCAGGGCCAGCCGGGGCCTGGGGCGAGACAGGGATAAAAAGGGCCCCACCCTGAGGTTTTCTTCATGTTTAGGGCCCAGGCCTGAGGAACGACGAGAGTCCTATCTCTCAGGCCTCGGCGAGGCCCAGTCACAGGGAACTGAGGTAGCGCCTCCATCCGGGTGCTGTCTCGCCGCGCCCCGCGGACCCTCTCGGGCCCCGCGAGTCTCCGCCTGGCCTGGCCCAGCCCAGCCCCAGCCACTGTGCAAAAAGCCCCCGTCCCGGGCGCGCGATCTTCTTTTTTGGTCCCCGGGCTGGGCAGGTGGGGCGTGAGAGAGAAATAGGCAGACACCCCCAGGCCCCTTTGGTGCGACCTCTCTGGCACCGTGATCGCTGTCAGGGCTCACTTTCTCACACTTAAATGCTTGACAATTGTTTTCCCCTCAGCCCTTCCTCCTTAACGGTTTGTGTTGCGTTTTGTGTTTTGATATTGACTCGCGGTGATGCGATGCGAGGGACTGTCTTCCCTCCTGTACACCTTGGGTTTCCCACGTTGCAAGAGTCTGTTCCAAAAATAAACACCGGTTGCTTATCAGGGTGGTTAAACGGCCAGTTGGTTCAGAGCTTGGGACTGTGGGATGGTGGAAGAAATGGCGCTACCAGCCCGCCTCCCGAGGAGGTGTTAGGATTGTTTACACCCTTGACAGCTGGTGGCATGGTTCTGAGTTTCCTGTGCTGCCGCGTGTATTTGCAGAGGAGGAAGAATCGCCCTCTTAGGATGGGTAGGCAAGATTTGTTTTGTTTGGATTTTACCTTTTGATGATTGTGTCCTGTGTTGTTAGGGGTCCTTTTAGACATACACATTCCTTGGAGTTGCAGATAGCTGTTGCTAAGTGGTGATGGAGAAATACTTTGAGTTTCTCGTTGCTACCTATATTAGTACTTGCTAACACGTACTTATTTAGAAAGTACATTTTTTTCCCTCCAGTCACACTTGTACTAAAGCAGAGAAATGAAGTTTTTCTTTGGGACAGGCTGTTCTAGCTCAGCTGTTTTCATCTGAAATATTCTGTTGCTATGACCTCTTCTTATAGTCTAACCAGCTTCCCCCCAACTTTTGATTGGGGCCAGAGTGGTCCTTCCAAGACACATCTGGTTGTAATTCTCCTTTAAAACCTCTGCTACCCCTGTTGTTTACATACTATAACCTAAACTTCTGGGTCTTTGAAGACTCTTATCATTTGGTTTCTTATCTAAGGCCTTTTCAGGCTTTATTTCTCCTCCACTATCATATTTACAAAATACACTCTAGCCAAATCAGACCTCTGTCAGTATACCATGAACTTGCACTTTTTTGTTCTTGGCTTAAGCTTTTCTCAATCTAGCAAGGTGGAATTCCTATAAGACCCTCTTTCTACCTCTTCCTTCCTTTGAAGAATTGATTTCCATGCCAGATAGTACACTTCTCAAATGTAAGGACTGCCTTGTTTATCTTGGTATTCATCATTTATTCAACACATTTTTTGAGGGCCTGCTATGTGCCAGCCTGTTACATGTTGGAGGTACAAAAGTGAACAAAGCAGATCAGGTCCCTTTCAGGCAGCTTGCAGTCTAATGAGCAAGATGGAAATACAAGTAAGTGTATAATTATGAGAGGTTCAAAGTGCTGTGAAGGAAATAGATTGCTGTGTTAAAGAATGAGGAGAGAGATGATCAACTAAAATTAGAAGAAGCTGCCATATATGAAGGGTGGCATTTGTAGTCCTGGCAGAGGGAAGAGTGTGTTCAGAGGTTGGTTAATAGGACTGTTGAGGTCTGTTTGACAGGAAGGCGTGTTGGAGGAGGTGTTTTTGGAAGTAGGAAGTAACTTACAGGCAGAGTGATAGATGATACCAGTAAGATCATGGAGGACTTTGTGAGCCAAGTTAAGGAGATTAGATTTTATTTAAAATGTTTTAGGTAGCAATCAAAATTTTAAGCAGAAGTGACATGATCTTTCCATAAATGCCTGTGGAAATAAGTTGAATACCATCAGATTTTGTCCATGGAAAAGTGTTCAGGGTCCCACAGCCTATTGCCTGCACCATGCAGCCCAACTTTGCCAAGTGTCCATTCCAGTGCCAAACTTTGGTATATACTTGCTGAACTGGATGGCATCAGGTTGAATTAGTCCATTGTGATCATTGTATAGTATCAGTTGCATAGTTTGAATCTGAGATTGTATGATGCCTTCTTCTTTTCAGGGTGATTTATTATATATAGTTCTCAACCTTTATTATACATCACAATTACTGGTGACACTTTTTAAACATATATTAATAGATACATGAGGAGCTAATCGCACTCCAACTAATCAGAACCTCTAGAACATGAGTTTTCAACCTTGATGTGCATTAGAATCACCTTTGGTGCCTATTCCAGATTTTTTTTTTTTTTGCAGTTTTTGGCCAGGGCTGGGTTTGAACCCACCACCTCTGGTATGGGGCTGGCGCCCTACTCCTTTGAGCCACAGGCGCCACCCCCAGATTCTTTTTATGTTGTTGAACTGCTAGGGCAGTGGAGGGAGAGGAATTCAGAAGAGGAAATAGAAGAAATGGGAGGGTTGTTCCTAGGTTTACAAAAGTTATTTTGGCCATCTCCTGAGCTTGGAAGAAAATAATAAGGATGATGTTTTTGTAAAATCTGAAAATCAAATAATGGCTAATTTTGTTTACTATACATTGATTTTTAACATGCCCTACTCAAGGCCTTGATGAACCCCATATGATGTAAAATTCCATTCATTGATTAGCTATTGCCCAGATGAGATCCTTGAATACTTATTTACTGTAACTTGTGATTTCTCTTCTAAAAGGGTAGAAATTTAAAAATAAATAAATAGAAATTCATTTTCCCAATCTTAGGTTCATTCTTTTTACAAATTTAGGGTAGCATTTACAGCATTGGAGCGCTATTATGTTAGCAATTTCTGTATAGTAAGACAATTATTTGCTTTTAAACTTCCATGTTTGGGGCAAACGTATAGCCATGAGTATTAATCTGTTTGCTAATTTTGTTCACTATAGATTGATTTTTAACATGCCCTACTCATGGCTTTGACAAACCCCATATGATTTAAGATTCCATTCATTGATTAGCTATTATGATTTAGACACTCCTTTTTAGGTGGACTCTATGGTAATTGCTTAATGACAAAGAGTCTTTGGTTGCAGTACTTATTTACTTTTTTAAGAAAAAGGTAGAAAAAAAACAAGCAAAAGTCCTGTGCATTTAGTAGTATATATCTTACGGATCTAGGGAAAAAAATCTCCAAATCTCTTGTGGTTATACCTTAATAACCTTTCTTCCTATATGTAGAAATGACTACTGTCCTAATAATAAATGTGGAAAAGCTTCTTGATTTGAGATTAATTCTAATGGTATATGTGGTTTAGAGGTTTGAGGATTTATTTGTAAACTCAGTTTCACTACTCACAAGGTAATTATACTACTTTGTTAAACAGGCTTTTAAAAAATGCTGTAATTATAAAGGTCATAAGTGGAAAATAAGAAAAGCAAAGACATAAAACAAAACTTGATGAATAATTCATTTTATCTTTTTATTTTGAATTTTCTTATTTTCTTTTATACTAATTGTGAATCTGGTTACTGCCAGTTGTTGTTATGTCAGTCGAAGACTTAGCCAGCTATCAAGTCATGATCCGCTGTGGAGAAGACATTGCAAAAAATACTGGCTAATATCTGAGTGAGTATGTGGGAAATGTGTATTCTTAAAACTTAGCCCTTGGTTTCCACTATACCATTCTGTCCTGATTTGACTCTCCCACCCTTGTCTTTCTTACACCTGTCAGTAAATGATGATGTTCTCCAAGGTTCTGTCTTTGGCCCACTGCCCTTCTCCCTCTCTGATCTCTCCTGCATGCATTGTTACACTTTATAGTGACTACCTGTGTGCTTCTAACTCCCAAACCTCACTCTCCCTCCCTGACATCACCACTGAGCTGTGGATTTGTTTGCATAGTTGTCTACTGGACCTTTCCATTGGCTGTCCCACAATTGCTAACTTCAGTAATTATACAAATTTGACAGAATCAAAGAATAGATGACAGAAGGTGGGAGTTGGGAAAGGTCAAAGAAAAGTTAGGAATACTAATATCTTTCTCTTAGATTGAGGAGAGTTAGATAGCAACTAATGTTGAAACAAGAAGTAAAGATTTAAGGATTAATATATTTAAAGCTACAAGCTTTAGGTAAAAGTAAAAATAACAGCGCTCTCAAACACTTGGAGGAGGAAGAACGGGGGAGTGGGAATTTTAAGTATTGCTATATCTTCTTTTTTTTTTTAAATATAAAATCGTAAGTTTATTTTATATTTTAGCAGGAGAGAAAGTGAGAGAGCCAGAGAAAAAGAGACAGAGACAGCATGCTATCCCAAAGAAAGAAAGCAAGACTGGCCCTATTGCTATATCGTAATTTTTCACATTAGGCTATCAATAGATAATGTAAAATTTATAAGTCAAGAACTAAAGGCATCAACATTTGGATTTATAGAGATAACTTCCAGAAATAACTTTCCTTTGAGGGGTTGGGCTTATAACAAAAGACTAGTTTTTCATCCTAAGTTCTTTGATAATTTTTAATTTTGATAATGTATGTATATATTTAGATTAATAAAACAATGCTAACACCCCTCCCCCACATTGTTTTTTTTCCCTATCCCTAAACCTATCTGTATCGCTAGTCTTTTTTTTTTTTTTTTTTGAGACGGAGCCTCAAGCTATCCCCCTGGGCAGAGTGCTATGGCATCACAGCTCACAGCAACCTCCAACTCCTGGGCTCAAGCGAGTCTCCTGCCTCCACCTCCCAAGTAGCTGGGACCACAGG
>CAUYQV010145459.1:0-19315 GCA_963574575.1 Galagoides demidoff | reverse complement strand
ATTTTATAAAGCAGGGGTCAGCAAACTATGGCCTGTGAGCCACATCCGGCTGGCGGCCTGGTGCGGCAGGTAAAGCCTGACTGCCACCCAGCCGTCCCCATTCCTAGTTTCCTAGCCAGTTTTTGCACTAGAGCCAAATAGGTTCTTTCTTTTTTTTTTTTTTTTTGAGACGGAGCCTCAAGCTGTCCCGTTGGGTAGAATGCCGTGGCATCACAGCTCACAGCAACCTCCAACTCCTGGGCTCAAGCAAGTCTCCTGTCTCAGCCTCCCAAGTAGCTGGGACCACAGGCGTCTGCCACAACGCCCGGCTATTTTTTGGTTGCAGCCGTCATTGTTGTTTGGCAGGCCCGGGCTGGATTCGAACCCTCCACCTTAGGTGTATGTGGCTGGTGCCTTAGCCACTTGAGCCACAGGCGCCGAGCCGAGCCAAATAGTTTCAACAGATACTGTATGGCTCACAAACCCTAAAATATTTACCATCTAGCTCCCTACAGGACAAGTTGATCATCCCTTGTTCCAAAGCATAGTGACCAGCGCCAGCGGGCCAGATACAGTGACCGGGCACCAGTGGCCCTGTGGACACAGTGATTCCAAAGCACAGTGACCAGCGCCATCAGGCCAGATACAGCGACCGGGCACCAGTGGCCCTGTGGACACAGTGACTGGCACCAGAGGCCCTGTGAACACAGTTACATGCACAGCCCACCCTGTGAACACAGTGACCAGCGCCAGTGGGCCTGTGAACACAGTGACATGCACAGCTGGCCCCATGGACACAGTGACATGCACAGCTGGCCCAGTGGACACAGCGACACGAAGAGCCAACCCCGTGGACACAGCTACACGCACAGCTGGCCCCGCAGACACAGCGACACGCACAGCTGGCCCTGCAGACATGGCTACACACACAGCTGGCCCTGCGGACACGGCGACATGCACAGCTGGCCCTGTGGACATAGTGACGTGCACAGCTGGCCCTGTGGACACGGTGACACGCACATCTGCCCGTGGACACAGCGACACGCACAGCTGACCTGTGGACACAGCGACATGCACAGCTGGCCCTGCGGACACAGCGACACGCACAGCTGGCCCCGCAGACATGGCTACACACACAGCTGGCCCTGCGGACATGGCTACACACACAGCTGGCCCTGCGGACATGGCAACATGCAACATGCTGGCCCTGTGGACATAGTGACATGCACAGCTGACCTGTGGACACAGTGACACGCACATCTGCCCGCGGACACAGTGACCTGCACAGCTGGCCCCGTGGATGCAGCGACATGCACAGCTGGCCCCGTGGACGCAGCGACACGCACAGCTGGCACTCTCTAGCCCTCCCGCATACTCCTGCTCCCACAAAAAGATTTGCATAAAGGAAGATCACTCTGATAAATCATAACGTTAAAAGACTGGCAAGAACAAACATGTTGGTAAGCTTTAGATTAAAAATATTTAAGGTGTACACATCTATTTATCAGTTTTAAAAATCCCTTTTACTTTTTCAAATATATGCCCTATTTACAGAACACTATAGAACATATATGTTAAATAAATAATATATTGCTGATGTTTATTTTATTTTGAGACCTAGAGTGCCATCATGGCCACCTCAAACTCCTGGGCCGAGGCCATCCTCCTGCCTTGGCCTCCCAAGGAGCTGGGCCTGCAGGCACCTGCTACCATGCCTGGCTAATTAGTCTATTTTTGATAGAGATGATATCTTGTTTTGTTCAGGCTGCCCTTGAACTCCTGACCTCCAGCCACCCTCCTGCTTTGCTTCAGCCTCTCAGATTGCCTAGAATCCTAGCAATTAGGATTATTTAGCAATTAGACCTGATTCCTAACATTTTTAATGTAGACTTGATCAAGATGTTCATTTCCTTAGCAAGTTCATGAAGGTGCTGTGTTTAGTGAAAGGACTCATCATACTCAGTTCATTGATCCCAACAAGGTACAATGAAGTATTTAAGATTCATTAAAACAAAGTTCTAGCAGAACTGCAATAACCATTACTTGGAAATGATGGGAGGTTTTCTACATTGGTTGCCATTTCTCAGAGAGCAGGCGAGAGAGAGAAAATGTGCCTTAATAATTTAATATTGACAGGTAAGGGTAAAGTCTATCTAAAATAGATTTGAATTATTTGATACTTAAAAAAACCATTAGCTTATTTTTAAATGCATGTACACAGGAAAAACTTGAACTAGTCTATCAGTGTTGAATAATTAACGTTTTTAGCTGCAGTAATTAACAAAAGGGAATTCTATGAATAAGGAGGGTGTTAATTGCATGTCTGTAAATTGATTAGTTAAGTGCTTAAAAAAATTAGGAAACTGTTAGTCCCTTTTAATTTGAATTCTAAGAAAGGATTTTGCTGACCAAAAGTAAATTATAGCTCAGGCATTGCTGTTCCAAATTAGTATATTCCTGACTAAGGGGGAACTGGACATTCTACAAAGGTTTCAACTTGAATTCCTTGGCTCTCTAATAATGCTCGATTTAATCAAGATACATCTGCTGCCTTTCATGCACGTACCGTATCTTGTGCATGGGAAATGTTGACTTTTTCTCACTGGAGGCAGGATGGCTCTTCTCGTTGTGATTAGCTAGCTCAGTATAGAATGTACTTTGCTAAATAAACTCACGAAGCATCAAGGATTCTGAGTCTAGATACCGTTGCAGAATAATCAACCTGTTTCCTTTGCACTGGGAAGGGTCAGGCTTAATGGCTTTTGGGATCACCACTATATATGCAAATGATTCCTCCGAACAGGCAGCCGTTTTTCACACTCTAATTGCCTTAAAGTGAGTCAAGGAACGTACAGATCATGTCACCCATTTCAGTTGGATATGACAACAAACCAGTTTCCTGTCTTTTCTTTCAAAATTCATGTTTAAGTTACAGTTTTTGAGAATCCTTCACATTATAAATTTAAGGCTCATCTTTTAAGAATCCAACTTTTTTAAAAACTGAAGATTACTGGACACATTTGACTGTTACTTATTTGGGTCAGAGTTTATTAGAATGGAGGTTAACTGTAGCGTCTGAATTTGAAGCCTACCCCTGATCAGCTGTGTAACATAGGCAAGTTATCTGGCCTAACTAAGCCTCCGGGTCTTAATCTATAAAAGGGGATAATAACATGTATCTCATAAGTTTGTGATGATTAGATGAGATTCAGCTTAGACACCCGCCTGTGGCACAGTAAGCACGCAATCAATGACACTGACCATGCTGGAGACTCTTCCACAATCCTGACAGGCAATTCTTGTCCTACATTTGAAATCGAACAATTAAGTTTGCAAACTCATCCTAGAAAAAGTGCTGCAGACCTCACTGCTCAATTATCACCACGGTTACCTTTACACTGACCCCAGGGCCTCGTCCACCCTTCAAAGCAATTTTGGAACTCTTTTTTCTGGAATGGCCCTGGGATCGTCTGAGGTCCGACAGTTAAATCTGCAGACTAGAATAAGTGCTCCATTCCTCATTAATGAATATCACTGCGGTCACCCGATGGCCAAGGAGAGGACTTTGAAAGTGACCTCCCTTTCTAGGAAGAGTTTGTGAACTTAGCTGCCTGACTTCATGTCCCCCAGATGTCGAGGGTGCTCATCTCCATGCTGGTGCAGGTACCCAGGAGGCACCTCCGTCTTAGTGGAGACGACGGGACTTCTGCCGTCCCCTCCGGCCCTGGGTTCCCGTCTCGGCAGGTGCATCATTTCTCAGGACCTGGGCCGTGCAGCCTCCTCCAGCCTCTTTCTCAGCCACTGTATTCAATTCATATCAGCTCTGTCTTTACGTGCTCGGATCTTGCCCCTTTTATAGGTCGGTCACCCCTCCGTCCACCCAAGCAGCCTCGTCTTCAGCTGAGCAGCTGAGAAAGCCTGGACAGAGCTGCTCATTCTCACTCTGGACCCCTCAGCCTATTTCCTGCTCAGCTGCCAGAGTGAACGTAAACCAGGTGATGCTGCCTCCTTGCTCAAAACCCTTCAGCACCTTCCCAGCACCGATTCCAAACCCCTTCCCCGTCTAAAAGACCCTCTGTGATTGGTCTTCTGCGGCCTGACCTCCCTGCACTCGCCTTCTGGCTCACTGGGCTCCAGCACTGTGGTCTCCTTTGCTGTTCTCTAAACATCTTTTCTGGATTTTGAGACAGGGTCTTACTCTACTGCCCAGGAGCACAGTGACATCGTCATAGCTCACAGCAACCTCAAACACCTGGGCTCAGGCGACCCTCTTGCCTCAGCTCCTGAGTAGCTGTGCCACCATGCCTTCCTTATTTATTTTTTGTAGAGATGAAGCTGCAATATGTTGCCCAGGGTGGTCTCCAACGAGATCCTCCCTTCTTGGCCTCCTAAAGTGCTAGGATTACCAGCATGAGCCACAGCACCTGGCTCTCTTTGAGCACCTTGAGCTTTTGAAACACATCTCTGCCTCTGCCCTTTTATCCCTGCCCATCCTTCTGCCCAAGGGGGAGAGGCGTCTTCCCGGGATGGCCCCACAGTTCTCCAGCTCACCTAGTCAAACGGCAGCCTTCTCTGACCCCCTGGTCAAGAGAAGGGCCTCCACAGCACCCTCTGATTTCTCTGCAGCCTTGTCGCAACTTATTTCCTATGTGTGTACTTCTGCATGTATGTGTGTGTATATATGTGTGTACGTGTACATAGGCATGTGTGTATATGTGTGTACATATGCATATTATGTATGCCTGTGGGTGTATGAGTGTACACATGTATATGTATGCATCCGCATGGATACACGTGTGTACACATGGCTTTGTATACATGTGTGTACGTGTGTGTGTATGTATACATGTGCATATGTTCATGTAGGTATACATGTGTATATGTAAACACATGTATATGCATACATGTGTACATACATACACATGTGCATTATATAAATGTGTGTATGTATATATGTGCATATACATGTGTCATATACATATGTATGCATATATGTATGTATGTGAAATTACATACAGGCTGTCTCCCAACTCATGCACAAATTTCATGAGGTGAGCACTCTGTTTTGTTCATTACTGGATTCCCATTGTTAAGAAGGGCACTAGGGACTTTGCAGTTATTAAAGAAAGAGTTTTCAATACATGGAGAGTTTTCCTTGGGTCAAAATCGGCTTGGGTTTAGCTAAATACTCCACTACCAAAAGCAAACCCCTTCCCCTGAACAAAAAAGTGAGCAGACCAGTTACATGGGATTAGTTATTCCATATTTCACACACACGTTGACAATTTACAGGTCTTAGTTTGAAAACAGGGACCTTTATTTTTATTCAGGAAACCTAGTAGAATTTTTTATCCAGGAAACAGAATAGTGGTACATACTGTAACAGAAAAAGTACATTTTATTTTATCAGAGTACCAGAAGAATTAAGTATTAAAAACAACAAAAGATTTTCTGCCATCATTGATGATTTGAAACCATCAATTCATTAGTTACTTGGTCAAAGTATTTGTAAGAAATGAAAACAGAAAAAAGTTTCTCCTGGTTTTATTTATTACTACATGGCTCTATATAAAGAGATTGTGATCTTATGGGATAAAATTGTTTTGAGACTAAAATAAAAGGAGAAGTCCCATCAGAGTGTAAATAAGTGAAACATCTTTCCTTCCGTTAAGAATTTCTTTTTTATGAAGGTCTCAGACTGTGGTTCCAAAACAGTAAATAAATATGTGAGATTTAAATTCACCATGAAGTGGCTTTTACTTTCTGTATGTTTAAATTATGGGCAGCCATGAAAAATAATTCTATAATATCATAAAGCTGTGGACTCTGATCAATGCAAACCAGTATCTGAGTGAACGGTTCATAACTCTGTGAACCTTTATTATTCTATCTGTGCCTTTCCTCTAACACTTGACAACATTTTATGTCATTTGCCGGGAGTGGCATTTTGGCCTCAGGGTTTCTGTCTGTCTTGTCTCTGCAGTCTCCTGCAGGGCCAGCACAATGGCCTGGATACTGGTACATTTTCTGCATGAAAGAATGAATGGACGAGGCTGAGGGTTAAAGCTCCACAGATATAATGATGAATGTCTATCTGGATGCCTAAATGAGCCCAGTTACTGCTTTTTTGTCACATCCTAAGACAGAAGTACAGAGACTTACATAAACATCCGGACGTGGCTTATAAGGACTGAATTTCGCTTCCCAGTTTTATCACAACTACGACACGGCAGTCCTTTGCCCAACTTCAGCCTTCTCTACTTCAGATTCCACAGGGTAAGGACCGCGCTGGCTTCTGAGAGCCTCGGCATCTCCCCATACTAGAGGCCCAACCAATATATCCTGAATCTGTGAGCACAGTTAGGGCCGTGCCACCGAGTGACTTGAAAATGATGGGAGTCACTGTGGCCCCAGTGACTCGGGAGGCTGGTGCGGGAGAATTGCTAGAGCCTCCGAGTTTGAGGTTACAGCGAGCTGTGATCACACCACACTCCACTCTTGCCTGGGCAAAGCTAGACCCTCTCTCTTTGAAAAACGAAAAAGAGAAAGAACCTTCCTGAATCCCCTTCCTGGCTCAGTTTACCAGACACTCCTGGCTTCACGGACTCTCACGATCCGTCTGTCACTGGTTTTAGGACACACGTTCCACACGCATGCTACACCTGACAGGTCTTAGCAGCACGTACAGTCCAATTGGAGGGAATTTTTTCTTTCTTGAGTACTACATGAATGACAGTCTTAAGAAATGATATTTTCCAATTAATGAAATACGCTTATTGTTGATTTTATTTTAGTATGAAAAGCACAGAAACTCCAAGTACTCACATCGATTAGGTCTGAGAGATCATGAATGTAATACTTGAAAACTGAGGCGTTGGTCGCTTCCAATGTCAGAAGGTACTCGTTTCGTGCCTTGATTGATTTGAGCTTATTTTCTGAGTATTTCGCTTGCCTCTGAAATGAAGAAGACCCAGGCATCGGGAAACAAAGCAAATCTTTTCAAACAAGACAGGAAAACATACATGAAGTCTTATTCATCTAAACAATTTATTCCACATGTACAAATGACCGTGGGAGTCCTTTGCCAAAAGGACGTTTCTAATCTGATTTAAACAGCAAACTAAAATGACCAGCTTTGGGGCATAACATCTGTGTATTTGGGTTGGGCTTTAGGCCCATTTGCAGTGAAATCTCTCTGCTAATATTCAAGTTCCCCACACTGTGTACTGAATACTTGGTGTCACCACTCAATGACGCCCAGCTGTTAGGACACCAGGAAATGTGTGTCCTTCCCAGTAACTCACAGTGTGCATCCAGCAGCCATCCCCTCGGGCTTCTTTGTATTTTCTTCTCGAGTGAGAACAGAGAGCCCCGCGCTGTCTCCCCACTCACCTTCTCCTTCATTTTCTCCATCTTCTTCACGGAGCTGCGCCGCTGGTGCCTCTCCTCCAGCCTCATGTGGAGCACGGGGTCCCCAGACCTCCCCATCTGCTTTTCCTCCTGTTTCTCGGCCTCTTTCAACTTGCTCTCTGCACTGATGCTCTCCGCGTGATACATGTGGTACGTTTTCATCACCTGCGGAAAGCAACCCTGAGCTGTTAAAGGGGCCCCTGTGACTTAGGGCATGAGCGGGAACCTCTGTGGGGCACGTGTGCCAGAGACAGCAGCTTCTGCGGGTGGGGAAAGCCAGTTGGCTGGCAACACGGGTGAAGGATGGCCCAGCACCTCTACACAAAGCAACAAATATGCAAATTCACCTGCCAGGACAAGGCACTCGGGGGACAGGCTTGGATGAAAAAATGGTTTAGAGTCTTATGCAGACTTCTCAGTGTAGCTGGGAAACTCTCATACGCTTGTCAGGGTTTCTCAAGGTCTCTTGCCTTTTATTAATTTGCAGGAAGAAAACATTTACTCATGTATCAGTGTTATCCCGACCAAACTCCACAGCAGGACGGTCCTGATGAAAGGTTCTTTTTTGCATAAAATATACTTGTGACAAAATATAAATATTGAGGTTCATACATAGTTTTATTATAAAAAATGTTGTTTTTTGGACCAGAGTAATACTTTATTTATACTCAGTGTAGAAAACATATGATATGAAGAGAAATATAAAGGAAGAAAAGGAAGAAATTGAAGGAAGGAAGGAAAGATTGTGGTATGGAGGCTGGGCTTGGTGCTCACGCCTGTAATACCAGGACTCAAGGTGGGTGGATCGCTTGAACTCAGGAGTTCGAGACCAGCCTGAGCAAGAGCTAGACCCCATCTCTAAAAAAATAGGAAAACTAGCTGGGTGTTGTGGCAGGTGTAGCTGGCTGTTGTAGTCCCAGCTGCTCAGGAGGCTGAGGCATGGGGATCCTCTGAGCCCAGGAGTTTGAGGTCGCTGTGAGCTATGATGCCACAGCACTCTACCCAGGGCAACAGAGTGAAACTCTGTCTCAGAAAGAAAAAAGAAGATTGTGGTATGCAGCTTTCTAGTCTTTTTCTTATGAAAACACACTATACACACACACACACACACACACACTCATTTTAAAATGGCACATATAAATTCTTTAAAAAACTTGGATTATCCTTTATGTATAATTTCTAAAGTCCCCTTTAACTTAATATTATCAAAACATTTTCTTATATCATTAAATATTCTTCTAAAACATAATTGTAAGGGGCTGGCTGATATTTTTTGTGACTATGACATAATTTACCTAATTCCCTATTGCTAGAAATTTTATAATATTTCGACTACTTGCTTTATAAAGTTGTATTGAAAACCTTTGATGTATATCCTGTTTCTTTTTTCCCTAGGAATGATAAATGTAATTTATATTTTAATACATTTAGGAATATAAAAATAATAAAAATTTTATAACATATTCTTTCAATGTGTATCATAAACGTATATAATGAATCATGAAATGAAGTATTAATAATTTAGGGTGCATTAGTGTTCAAAGTGTTTACACACAAAAAGTTGTGTCATATTATGTATTTCCTAGGCTAAATTTCCAGAGGCAGAATCACAAGGTTTGAGATTATACACATTTTTGAGACTTAGAAATGTATCACCAATTTTACACTCTGCTAATCAAAACAGACTGATCTAGAGAGTTCACTGAAAGTACTTCAGATAACATGAGTGCTTAATATATGGTTTGTCAAATAATAATATGCATTTATTATTTATTCTTATCAGAATATCCATCAACCCATATGTAATCTCCACGTTCTTAGGTACAGAAGAACAATAGCCACAAATTTTTCAGATGTCTTATCTGAAAAATCACAGATTTCCAGTATAATCTTTCTCATCCACAGAAGACTTATTTGACTTCATTTGTAAATAACTACAAGTTATTCAGAGCCGACTTCATAACTAGGAATGTAGTTGTTAAGAAGTTGAGAGTAATGTAACATTTTTCAAGTAATAAACTTGATTTTTCTTATTTAGAAGGATGAGTTTTAAAAGGGTGTGGGGCCAGGAAGTGTCACTGGGGTAAACCCGTCTACTCAGGCTGAAGCACGTGACACCCATTGCTGTTTCTGTAGGTCCATCAGAAAGGCAAACAATCGGCATTTTCTAAAGGTTCAACTCAGCACATGTCCTCAAGATGACTATTTAGAAGAATAATAAAACATGGGGTTAATGAAGGGCCTTTACTCATTTTCATAAAATGTGATGATGTCTTTCCTTAAAAATGTAAGCTATAGATCATGCCAAAGGCCCTGAGAACTCGAGCAAGGCAGGGGCTGGACCACAAAGAGCTGCGGCTTTTTCTGAGTTGTACAAAAGTGGCAAGTTGTCTGTTTTTAGTAATTATCGAGCCTACCTGGGGGTGTCTGGTTGGCTACTCCAGTTTAAAAGAAAAATAAAGCATCATTAGAAAGCAGCTGGGCCGCGGGGGCGTGAGGAGGGCGATGCCTGCAGCTGGGCAGACAGTGCTTGGTGCTTGGCTACACACCTTGCATTTATTTCTAGGCTTGGCTCTGTTTATACGCCCTGCCCGGACCAACCCGCATACCATTTGGGTCCTGGTTCCAGTTACGTCTTAAAGTGAGGCGGTATAAAGAGCCCAACTCTCTCTCTCTCTCTCAGCTGGCTGTATTCTTCTTGCTAATAGACAAGAAGGCAGAAGAGAGATTGCATGACTCCCATCGTACTTGGATAAAAGGCATCCCAGACAGTCCCGGGTGTTTGAGAAATATTGATTTTAAATACATCACAAAGACAAGCCCTGAACTCCTGGTTCCTGCTTTGCTGGGGTACTGAGGACTAGACAATCAGGAAATTTCCACAAACTAAATCTGAGTATAAAAGCAAACACCCCAAGCTGCCTGCCCGCAGGTGCTCCTGCGAGTCACCTCTCTGGTGAGGAGAGTCAGAGGGGCTGCAGGTGGCTCAGCCCGACCCCAAGCTGCCTGCCCGCAGGTGCTCCTGCGAGTCACCTCCCTGAGAGGAGAGTCAGAGGGGCTGCAGGTGGCTCATCTGAGTGGCTGAGCATTCTAGTTCAGTGGTAATTTCCACAAAACACATTTCTTTGTTCAGTTTTCCAAGGATAGGATGCCCCCTATTCTCTGAAATGTGAGCACTTCCGAGGAAAGAGCTTTAAAAGTCGGGGAGAAAAATGCTAAAAGCTTTTCGAGAATTCTAATTGCAGATAATGAACGCAAGTACAAATTGCATTATTTAAAATGTAAGCTGTTGACAGAAGTCAAATGTGTTTTGTATTTAAAATAACAGTTCTCTTTTCTCAGAGAAGTAAAAGAAAGCTTTTTTTTTTTAAAGGTGCATTCTGAGTCCACGCTGCAAAGATAATAACAGCCTGTCCATCTGCTGGGCGCAAACACAGCCTTTGCATGCCAGACGCGGTTACAGCTGTATCTCTGTCTAAATGTACCCCCGTGGGGTCTTCCTACCTGAACTCTAAAAGTCCACACCTAATTCTCCATCCAACACCTCAATTTATCTTTCTTGCCCCATCTTTCCTCAGTTGCAGGAAACACCACGTCACGGATTTCTCTATGAGATCGGGGTTGCCTATGTAATAACTTTTGCACAGCCGTTAATAAGTCTTTTCCTTCCTGTCAGGTGTGTATCGTACATCTGACACTACTCTTGTGCTTTAAGTCAAAATAATTTGCCAGGCATAGTGGCTCACGCCTGTAATCACAGCACTTTGGGAGGCTGAGGCCAGAGGAGCACATGAGCCCAGGAGTTGGAAGTTGTATTTGGCTGTGACTGTGCCACTACACTCCGGCCTGGGTGACAGAGCAAGACCCTATCCTTACAAACAAAAAACTCAAAACAATTAAAATACCTGTAGTAAATTTCAATACCTAATGTGAAGGAATCATTATGCATCTGAAGATGATATATGTGTTGAAAACCAGTGGCTGAAGGTGATCATTGTTACTGCTTAACCTCTGGCTCAGAAGTTAGAAGACACGGATCCCAGGACGGGTCCACCAGTCGCTCGATGTGGGGAAGTCACTGACCGTTGCTGCTCACCTGGCAGGTGTCCTGGACACCAGAATATGCTAAGCATTGTTCTATGTATTTTACAAATAATAATTTATTTAATTCTTCTGGGAACTCTTATGAGGTAGGTATGTTTAATCGCCCTATCGCAGTTAAGAAAACAAGCTTAGAGAGGTCAGGCAATTTTCCCAAGGTTGCATAGCTGGTAGAGTAGGGGCTGGGCCCAAAGCTGGAACCATGGCAGTCGGGCTTCCCGGTAGGTGTGGTCTGCTTTGTTGTAACCTTTGAAAAGTCAAGTATATATAGGGTGACCAGATTTTAACATTGGTAAAGTGGGACAACATGGCGGGGGGTGGGGTGAGGGATGGGGCAGGGCAGGGCCTGACAACAATGCAAACTTTGATAAGCAGGTCTCCATAATTACTTCTCAACAATTATTTGTTATTATTACAGTTTAACATTATAAAATTAACAAAAATAAAACTCATATTCTGGCGAAATAGCCACATGGCAGCCAAAAATCGTATATTCCCTTCTTGTTCTCCCGACCGTTTGTGCATTCTTTCCAAAAATTGGGACTTTTTAAAATGCCGTAGGATACAGGACAAATTGTTAAAAAGCAGGACTGTCCTGCCAAAAGCGGGACATCTGGTCACCCTAAGTATATACAACTGGAAGGCCTCTTTGTCTAAGGAATGCAGTCACTTTTGGTTATATGTAAGAATGAAGAGAAAGAGGGGAAACTAAATATTTATTTATTTATTCAACATCTGCTGAGTGCTTACAACATGTAAGGCTCTGATAGGTATACAAATATAGACTTGGTTCCCATTGTCTAAGAGTTTAAAATTTTGGAGACTTAAAAATGGACTTAGGTATTCTGATGGGCAAAGGCACAGGGAGGGCTGGGGGACACACAGCCGAGGTGGGGGGTGAGCAGACCAAGATGGCCAAGAAGGGGGTCCAGGAAAGAGCTTGGGAAGTGGACAGTTTGGTCACTGAGCTGAAGGGTATGACTGGATATGATGTCACGGGCCACCTCAGGAAGAGAGCCCCGAAACTCCAGCTACAGTATAGAGTGTATTGTACAGGGGTCTGTGACCCAGGGCGGTGCAGACAGTGGTCAAGGCAGAGTCTTGGTGATAATCTGATGAAGATATGCAGGATGGCTGGGGGTGTGAAGTGACCTCATCTAGTGTGGAAGGAGAGGGGCCGGAAAATAAGAAAAGGACGACACAGTGACAGTTACGGGGCCTGTCCTCTGCTAGCATGCTCTTTGGCCTTTTCTTAAACGTGACACGTTTTCCTCACCATGGAGTTCAGACTGGTCTGGATGCCTGTGCAGGCAGGTCTTTGCCTCCGACCCTGCGTCAGTCACTAGGGCTCCCCACCCAGAAATTTGCACTTTCCCGCCTCCGGGGTGCCTCCCCTGTTAGCACCTGACCTGTCCACCACGGCAAGCTCAAATTGCACCTGCCGCTAAGTGTGTCCTGCTCCCCTGCCAGAGAGATCTTCTTCTCTGGACGGACGGCCAAGACAAGTACTTAGAGCACATGGGACTCTGCCAGGTGTCATGGACCCCGCGTCCCACCTGACACTGCAGGCTCTCTGGGGGGTCAGCTGGACGTCCAGCACATCTCACCTCAACAATGCCTTGTGTACAGAAGGAGCAAAATAGACACTGGGTGAGAAACACATGGGGATGGACCCTGCACAGAGGCTTGTCATGTGTGTGTCCACTTAACAAATACTTAGCAAACAGACACCTACTGTGTGCCTGGAGTCACCATTCCCCACCCCCAGCATAATGTGTGCTTCCGATTGGACTAGCCGGATGACAAATGCGTAGTTCTAAATCATTTGTGAAATATCACTAATGTTAGAATTTATGGCCCCTCAAGAAAGGTGATGAGGTGGTGGGGGAGGAGTATGAAGAGCAATCTGTTAGTGACGGCGTCTCCTGACCCATCGGCCGCCGCTGCACTGAATCCATCCATCACTGGGAGCTCTTCTGAGAAACTGCGTTCTTCTGGCTTCCTTAATTGTCAACAACCCAAGATAAAGATCTATTTTCTGCAATCAATACAGGCGATGCCTCTGATTGTAACTAAGTTTCTGGAAGTGCCAGGCTGACAAATGCAGAAGGGTGGCCCACGGCCTTGGAAGTCCTTTCCCACTGTCTCCCCAAAACTCTCAGGTTCACGGGGAGAGCAGTGCCACTGCCACTGGGGCACCCTCAGCTGAGCCCCAGAAGCTGTGCTGCGACAAGCCGTTCCTCCTTGGAGGTCATGGCCTCTGCCTGCCATCCCTGTCCCTGCGGCTCACCCCAGACAGTGGCAGGACCCCTTCTGAGAAAGCAGAAGCTGTGTACCACCATCTGCACCCCTGTAATCTCACCAACCTCGCCGATGAATGCAGCTTCTGACACGGGGCAGACCTGGACTGGAGTTTGTTAACTCGCCTGAGCCCCAGGTCCTCCAAGGTGAAGGGGGATTAAATGACAGGACACAGGTAAGCACACAGCAGGGGGCAGGGCCTCAGTCCTGAAAGTTCCTGGGGTGTGATGTAGAAGGGCCCAGGCTTTGGGCTTCGCCTCCAGGCTCTCAGCGGA
This sequence comes from Galagoides demidoff, assembly GCA_963574575.1. Taxonomy (NCBI): domain Eukaryota; kingdom Metazoa; phylum Chordata; class Mammalia; order Primates; family Galagidae; genus Galagoides; species Galagoides demidoff. The sequence continues at coordinate 5,249 of CAUYQV010145459.1, read as the reverse complement.
CAGGTGCAGATCTCCCAAGGGCAAGCAGCTGGGACAGCTGAGGCACAACAAAGCAGGCCAGCGGGCCTGTCCTGCTGCTCCACGTCCAGAGCCGGGTCAGCCCAGACCTCTTCAAAGCTAATGTGATGTGCCTCTGAGGAAGGCCTAGGTCCTAGGAGGTGGCTGCATTGCCACTGACATGCCCAGAGAGCCGGTCACCCTAATTTGCATTTAGCCTGTCTCCAATGCACATCTTATAAAGAGCAGGCTGTTCAGTACAGTTGACAGTCACTGTGGGTGCACTGCACACTGACTGCAGCCACTCAGCCACCAAACTGTCACAAGCCCGCATGCCAGACCCTGAGCCAGGCCTTGGGACTGGAGGTGAAAGACTCAGTCTTATCTAGCAGAGAAGGCAGAAAGCCAGCCCACCCTCACAGCAACAGAGCAGGATGGCTCTATGAGAACGCGGGGGTGGGGGGTAGTGGAGGACTTCAGGGCAGCTGAGTGAGGGCTACGTGAAGGACTCTCAGGCACAGATGCATCCATTAGAAGTGGGGTCTCGCTATGTTGCCCAGCCTGGACGCCTAGGATCAGGCCATTCTCCTGCCTCAGCCTCCCAAGTAGCTGGGACTACAGGCTGTGCCACTGGGCCCGGCCCAGGCTTCCTTTTAACCAGCTTATATTTATGTTTGAGAGCCCATTTAGGGAGAAAAGATGTGGGGAATACATATTATAAATATAAGGAACATAAAGGCGGGAGAAGCAGGCCTTACTGAACACTGATGCTGCTTAGCCAGCCGACACCTACGGTGTGTGTCCCAGAGCCCATCCCCCACATGCCATCCCCACTGAGACCTGTGAATGACACCAGGAAGTACTTCTTACTCTCATTTGTGACATCAAGGCTGAAAAAGTTGCTGATCCCTGAGGTCATCAGTGTTCAGCAGGACTGTCTGCCTGAGGAACCGTTTGTGGCATAGGCCTGTACGGCTGTGAATAAGCAGAGTTTACAAAACATAATCTCTAAAGTGACATTTCCAGGAGAACTCCCTATGAGAAGCCTTCTACTGCCTGTTAAGGGCTCAGACTCACGGGACCGGCTGCCGGGGTTCAAATCCTGCCTCTGCACTTACTCCCTGTGCCTCGGTCCCCTCACTGTAAAATCAGATTTACGGTGTTACAGATTCTGCGTGTTAGCACACAGAAAGGACATGGAGGAAGGGGCTGGCATGTAAGGGCACCGTGAACGTCAGCTACTGATCTTTGGAAAAATTAAAAATAATTTTGTAATATTATTACAAATAATTTTGTAAAATTATTATTATTGCATTAAAATGCAATAATTCATTTTAATGACGGGTAATTATTTCTCCATGATTGAAAGGCTCATCATTTCTAACAGGGATAAAGAGAGAGAAATCTTCAACATTTATGTATATGGTAGGAATTTTAGCACATAGTAAAATTCTTTAGAATGAGCAAATAGACCAAGGTGAACCATGAAACGGCACGAGACATGGTCTTTATAGTCAGCTTGTCAAAGAGAACTTGAGGAACGCTGTGATTCCACCGACAGGAGAGCAGCGTAACTGTCTGACTTGATCATCAATTTATATTTATAATCCAAACAAATGCTTTGAACAAAAGGCACTGTCTGGGACTCCGGCCTCCGCTGGCGAGGCCCTGCCAGCTGACCAAATGACAGGGTAAAGGAAATGCAGGGCGGACGGAACAGGGGGCAACAGAGGACACGTGTGCCAAGGGAGGAGACCGGCTAGCAAACGTCGTAAAGGTTATCACGTCCTCTTCAGTGCAGGGGTAGAGATTCTGTTTCTGGAGCAATCGCCCAGAGCAGCGTTGGTAAAGGAAGGTCTGTGAAACAGCAACTGGGACTGGCTTTGCTGAAAAGAGCTCTGTGACCTCAGCCTTTCTGACCCTCCCCGTGAGGTCTAATGAGCCTGCTGTCATTAGGGATGGCACTGAGGCCTCTCCACACGACCAAAATTAGGGAGAGTATTGAATCAAACCAGATAGTCAGGCACTCTGAAAAGTGTAGGATAAAAGACAGAGCAGGGCTTGAGCCTGGGAGGAGAAGCCCATCACACAACTCTTGGCTGCAGAAAGCCTCCTCCCGGGACACTGCAGGCGGCCTCCTCTCGGGACACTGCAGGAGGCTTCCTCTCGGGACACTGCAGGCGGCCTCCTCCCGGGACACTGCAGGCGGCCTCCTCCCCAGACACTGCAGGTGGCCTCCTCCCGGAGACTGAGCGCTCAGAGGAAACACGCAGGATGGCGCTCGGGGCAGTGCATACAAACAGCATCCACACTGCCACTCTGGTTTAGCTTTTTTGTTGGAAATTGACTGCTTTCTTCCCCATCTCCAGGAGCCAGTGTTAGTGGCAGGAGCTGCCCCACCCTAGCTCTCTGAGGATGTGACCCTGCAGTCCCCCAGGCATGCTGCCTGTCCCCGGGGAGGGGCTCTCTCACCCACCTGGGGGTAGTGGGACCACGTGCTTTCCCAGGCCTTTCTACTCCTAATATTCTATTGTGTGTACGGTTACAGGGAACTGATTTCATACCAACTAAATACTGTAAGAATTTATTATTTGGGGAAACCTAGAATAAATATACTTCTCAGTAGCTAAAAGCATTATTCTTTTAGTGTTAGAGTTGATGGCAGATAAATTTTAACAAAAATTATAACAACAAATGATACTAATTATCTCTTGTTTCTACTGACTTGGTCAGCGAGCAGAGCACCTGCCATGCCAGATCATCTTTTGATCACGATGGAAGACTCCCCCTAGAATTTGCAACAGGCTCTGAGGCCCTTAGTCATCTGCTTTGCTGAACAGAAATTACCTAGAAATGAACAATGCCCCTATAGTCTGCCTAGCACACGTTACACGGCTGATCCTTGCACAGGGATGTCTGTGACTCCAGGAACTTTAATTAGCTCTCCGACTGGTTATCGATCAGGCCTCAAGGGCTCATTAAGGAGCACCCAGGACCCGCCTGGTGGGCGTGGGACTGTCATACTCACAGAGATGCCACATGGCTCTATTTTTGACTGTTAATTTGAATTAAAGCAGGGCATTAGTCATCTTTTTTAAAATGCTAAATTTAACAGTAATTTTTAAATGTTAATATAAATTACAAGTTTCGTAAGATTTTGCTACTTTAACAAAATCAGTTCATGAAAAAAATGACTCTCCCAAAGAGAATAAATCATCTTATGCTTTCCTAAAAGAAAGTGTTTCTATTTGTAACAAAAATGAACTGTTTATTATTCTTAATTTATGCTTGCTCTATTGCCCACAATTATTAGAGGCAGTTTCTAATTTAAGTCTTTGAGTCCTAGACAGGAGTTATGGGTTCTTTTGTCTTTTTCTTTTTTAACCTCTAAAGAACTCTAGGTAGACATTCATATTCAGCCAGAATTCCTCAGACCCCGGCTTTGCACCACAGATAGGCCTCGTCTTCTGTGACTTCATGAGTGTTCTATTACTAGAAATCTAAATATGTTTTATTCTGTATTGATTTACGCTAGTTCATTAGACAATTTTTCATAAATGTGGTTAGGAGTTCAGTGTAACCCTATAATATCTGCCCACTCCACACTTCTGAGAGATTTCTAACATGAAATACATTTCATTTTATCCAATGAACTCTAATTTTGCAAAAGATTATTTTCACTTCTTGTTCCTCCAGCAGTCTCCGTCATGGGATAAAGAGACAGCGGGAAGGGCACAGGATTTTAGGGAAGGCCAGCTCAGGGCTACATTCATTCTCAGAGTGATGGTCTGCTGTTCTGTAATGTCAACATGGGTGTGGTTCCTGGGTTCCTCACACACACTCTTCTTTTTGGAACACCCTTTCCACCTGTCCTTTATTGTGTAATTCAGGCATCTGCTTCTTCCAGAAGCTCCAGAGTGACTCTGTGTCTGCCCAGAGCTGTGAAGGCTTCCAGTTGTGCTGGCGGCCACCCCTGGCCATGGGCGCACCTCACTCGCCCAGCCCCTGACACCTGGACTGTGTGTTAGTCATCCACGTAGCTCCAGGACGTACATATTTGTTGAAATAACCCCTCCCCAACCATTTAGGGTGAACTGGAACAATCTTCAAGTGGAGGCACCAATGCTTAGTGACAGATCCTGAGCTTTGGGACGAAGGCTGAATAATTGCATTTTACAAATCAGAGGACCCACAATCTGCAGTCCCTGTTCACACACTTGCTGGGTAGCCACCCTCACAATAAGAAGAGTGTCCTCTTCAGGAACAGAATCAGCCTGTCTGGGTTCAAAGGCTAGTTTTGCCTTATACCACGTACCTTGATTTTCTCACCTCTAAACTGGGAATAAGAATAGCACTTATAAGGTTGCTGTGCAGGAAAACTGAATCGATACACATCAGTCACTTGCCCTGGTGACTGGCACACAGGGAATGCCCCGTGAATGTCGTAACAGTTAATATCCCATTCTTCTACCCTATGGGCTGAATGTTTATGTCCTCCTAAAATTCAAATGTTTAAATCCTGACTCCCAAGGTGATTGTACAATGGGGCTGAGTGGGCCACAGTCAGCAGAGCCCTGAAGAATGGGGTTAGTGCCCCTATAAAAAGGCCTGAGAGGGACCTCTGGCTCCTTCCACCACATGAAGACAGCAAGAAGGTGCTGTCTACCGCCAGAAAGGGGCCTCACCAAACACTGAGCCTGCTGGTGCCTCGATTTCAGACTTCCCAGCCCCTAGAACTGAGAAATAAAGTTCTGTTGTTTATAAGATTCCCAGTCTGCGGCATTTTGTCATAGCAGCCTGAAAAGACTAAGATAATATCTTTGAAGCCCATGGTAGCTCAGCTAATGCTCACTTGTTTATTCTCAGACAACTGAAAGGCTAGTGAGTGGGGAGTGGAGAGTGAGAGGGAGCCAGGGTGGGGAGTGTGGGTAGGAACTTGGGGTGGAGAGTGAGGGGGAGTGGGGGTGGGGAGTGTGGGGGTGAGGAGTGGGGGTGGAGAGTGTGTGGGTAGGGAGTGTGGGATGGGGAGTATGGGGGATGGGGAGTATGGGGGTGGGGAGTGTGGGGGATGGGGAGTATGGGGGTGGGGAGTGTGGGGGATGGGGAGTATGGGGGTGGGGAGTGTGGGGGATGGGGAGTGGGGGTAGGGAGTGTGGGGGATGGGGAGTGGGGGTAGGGAGTCAGGGTGGGGAGTATGGGGGTGGGGAATGCTGGGTCTTTGTTTTATGCATCAAAGAAACTGGGCCGTAGAG
>CAUYQV010145458.1:0-29880 GCA_963574575.1 Galagoides demidoff | reverse complement strand
GGGTCCTCCTTGTACAATATTTGCCCAGGCGTTTTCTCCAAGGGTTTTACCTGCACTTTCTTCTAGTATTTTTATAGTTTCATGTCTTAAGTTTAAATATCTAATCCAGTGAGAGTCTATCTTAGTTAATGGTGAAAGGTGTGGGTCCAGTTTCAGTCTTCTGCAGGTTGCCATCCAGTTCACCCAGCACTATTGTTAAATAAGGAATCTTTTTCTCACTCAATGTTTTTAATTGGCTTGTCAAAGATCAAATATTGGTAAGTAGCTGGATTCATCTCTTGTTTCTCTATTCTGTTCCATACATCTACCTCTCTGATTTTGTGCCAGTGCCATGCTGTTTTGATCACTATGGATTTATAGTATAGTCTGACGTCTGTTAGTGTGATTTTTCCTCCTTTGTTTTTATTTCTGAGTAATGTCTTGGTTATTTGAGGTTTTTTCTGATTCCATATAAAATGAAGTATTATTTTTTTGAGATCTTTCAAGTATGACAGTGGAGCTTTAATGGGGATTGCATTAAAATTATATATTGGTTTAGGTAGTATGGACATTTTAACAATATTGATTCTTCCCAGCCATGTGCATAGTATGTTTTTTCATTTGTTAATATCTTAGCTATTTCTTTCCTTAGAGTTTCATAGTTCTCTTTATAAAGATCTTTCACATCCTTTGTTAGGTAAACTCCCAAATATTTCATCTTCTTTGGCGCTACTGTGAATGGAATAGAGTCCTTGACTGTTCTTTCAACTTGACTACTGTTGGTATATATGAAGGCTACTAATTTGTGAGTTTTGATTTTGTAGCCTGAGACACTGCTATATTCCTTGATCACTTCTAAGAGTTTTTCAGTAGAATCCCTGGTGTTTTCCAGATATACAATCATATCATGTGTGAAGAGTGAAAGTTTGACCTCTTCTGACCCTATATGGATACCCTTGATCGCCTTTTCTTCCCTAATTGTGATGGCTAAAACTTCCATTACAATGTTAAAAAGCAGTGGAGACAATGGGCAACCTTTCCTGGTTCCTAATCTGAGTGGAAGTGATTTTAGTTTAACTGCATTCAATGTAATATTGGCTGTGGATGGCCTCTATCAGGTCAAGAAATGTTTCTTCTGTACCAATATTCTTAAGTGTTCTGATCATGAACGGATGCTTGATATTATCAAAAGCTTTTTCTGCATCAGTTGAGAAAATCATATGGTCTTTGTTTTTTAATTTGTTTATGTGATGATTTATAGTTATACCTTTTTTTACCTTTTTTTAATTAATTGATAGCTGTATACATTAATGCAAACGTGGGGTACATTGTAGATTTATATTTATAAATTTACATATATTGAACCAGCCTTGAGCCACTGGGATAAAATCCATTTGATCATGGTGTATAATTTGTTTGATGTGCTGCTGGATTCTGTTTGTTAGGATGTTGTTGAATACTTTCACACAATATTCTTTAGTGATATTGGTCTATAATTTTCTTTTCTTGTTGGGTCTTTTCCTGGTTTGGGTATCAATGTGATGTTTGCTTCATAGAATGTGTTGTTTAGTATTCCTTCTTTTTCTATATTTTGGAAAAGGTTGAATAATATAGATACTAGTTCTGCTTTAAAGGTTTGGTAGAATTGTGATGTGAAGCTTATCTGATCCTGGGATTTTCTTTTGGGGGAGATTTTGTATAGTTGATGCTATTTCAGGACTTGATTTAGGCCTGTTCAACACTTCCACTTGATTCTGGCTAAGTCTGGAAAGTTGGCAGGCTTACAAGTACTGGCCAATTTCTTTCAGATTTTCATATTTCTGAGAATAAAGTTTCTTGTAATATTAATTAAGGATTTTTTTTTTTTGAGACAGAACCTCAAGCTGTCACTGTGGGTAGAGTGCTGTGGCAGCACAGTTCACAGCAACCTCCAACTCCTGGGCTCAAGTGATTCTCCTGCCTCTGCCTCCCAAGTAGCTGGGCCACAGGCACCTGCCACAATGCCATCTATTTTTTGGTTGCAGCCATCATTGTTGTTTTGTGGGCCCAGACTGGATTTGAACCCACTGCCTTAGGTGTATGTGACTGGCGCCTTAGCCACTTGAGCCACAGGCGCTGAGCCTAATTAAGGATTTTTTTTTTAATTTCTGAGGAGTCTTTTGTTATTTTATCATTACCATTTCTGATTTATGGAGTTAAAGATTTTATTCTTTTTTTTTTTTTTGGTTGGGTTAGCCAAAATTTACCTATTTTATTGACCTTTTAAAAAAACCAACTTTTTGATTTATTGATCTGTTGTATAATTCTTTTTTTTTTTCAATTTCATTTACTTCTGTTCTGATTTTGGTTATTTCTTTTCTTCTCCTGGGTTTGGGATTAGAATATTCTTTTCCTTCCAGTTGTTTGTGATATCCCATTAAGTTGAAATCTTCTCTTTTTGTTCTCTTGAGGAAGGCTTATAGTGCCATAAATTTCCCTCTTAGGACTGCTTTTGTGGTATTACAGAGGTTCTGATAATTCATGTCTTCATTATTATTTTGTTCCACAAATTTGTTAATTTCCTTCTTAATCTCATCTATGACCCAGCTATCATTCAGCATAAATTTATTTAGCTTCCATGTTGTTGTATGAGTCTGAAGATTTCTGTTGTTACTGAGTCCAACTTTTATTCCATTATGGTCCAAGAAGATGCAAGGAATAATTTCTATTCTTTTAAATTTGCTGAGGTGAGACTTATGACCTAAGATGGATCAATTTTGGAGTACGGTCCATGGGCTGATGAGAAGAATGTGTATTTAGTTTTGTTAGGATGAAATTTTCTATAGATATCTGTTAAACACAAATGTTGAATGGTTAAGTTAAAATCTATAATTTCTTTGCTTAGCTTCTTATTGGAGTATCTATCCAACACTGCCAAAGGAGTGTTAAAATATCCAACTATTATGGAGTTGGAGGAAATAAAGTTATTCATGTCTGTTAGAGTCTCTTGTAAATTGAGGCTGTTTCTGGTTGGGTGCATAAATGTCAATAATTGAAATCTCATCATTTGAGTGTTACTGTTAACAAATATGAAGTATATGAAGTGACCATCCTTATCTTTCCTTACTTTTGTTGGTTTAAAGCCTATCTGTGAATAAAATTGCAACACCTGCTTTTTAGTGATTTCTATTTGTCTGAAATATAGAAGATCATCCCTTCACTTTGACTTTATAAGTGACTTATCTTTTTTTAAGGAAGATGAGATTCTTCTATGCAACAGATATCTGGCATGGGTTTTTGTATTCATTCAGCCAACCTGTGCCTCTTAAAGGACAATTTAAGAAATTCACATTAATTGAAAATATTGTTAAGTCTAGTAGAATTTTGGGTATCGAGTTTTTCAAAAGTACACTGGACATTTTAAATCCTTTCACCACTGTGGAAATTGGAATTTAATCAAACATTTCTGAGTGGGTTTACCTTTGTGGTGGAGGATTGCGCTGGTCATTATGGAGTATAGGTCTGAGAATATCCTGGAGTGCTGGTTTAGTTATGACAAATTTCTTCAACATGTGAATGTCATTAAGTATTTAATTTCTCTATCATAAATGAAACTCACTTTAGCTGTATACAGGATCCTGGGTTGAAAATTATTTTTTTTAAGGAGATTAAAAGTCAATGACCATCTTCCTCTAGCTTGAAAGATTTCATCAGGGAAATCTGCAGTCATTCTAATGTTCTTCCAATTGTAGGTTATAGTTTTCTTACATGTGGCTGCTTTCAGAAGTTTTTCCTTCATATTAACTTTAAAGAAGTTATTTATGATATGTCTAGGGTTGTCTTATTTGAGTTCAGTCATGCTGGGGTTTTAAACTGTCTGCTATCTGAATTTCAGAATCTCTTGGCATGTCTGGAAAGTTCTCTTTCATAATCTCGTGAAGAAGAGCCTCTGTGCTTTGTGAAGCAAATTCATTACCTTCAGGGATTCTTATAAGGCGAATATTAGTTTTCTTTGAATTATCCCAAAGCTCTCTGAGTGAATGATCCATTTTTGTTCTCCATTTCTATTCCTTTTTGAGCCCTTCAGAGAATTCAAAAGCTTTGTCCTCAATGTCAGAAATCCTTTCAGCTTTTTCCTCCATTCTGCTACTGAGGGATTCTACTGTATTTCTCAGATTTTTGAGGGCTGGAAGTTATTGTCTCAATGTGTCAAAATCTTTGGTGATTTTGTCTTTCAATTCATTGAATTCTTGATACAACTTTTGAAATGCTCCTCGAATTTCTAATTCCATCTTTACCTCCATTCTATTAATCTTATTTGCAATCCAAACTCTGAATTTTATTTCTGACATCTCAGCCATTTGTCTATTAATGGGATCTTCAGTTGTGTCTGCCATATCAATCCTTGGGGGCATTGATCTACTCTGGTTATTCATGATATCTGAGTTTTTCCACTGATTCCACCCCATGATTAGTTTATATCATTTGGCTAAATGAGCAGATAAGGTGAAGTTGGGTTGGGGCTCCTGGAGTAGTGATTAACCAGCCCTTTGCCCAAGACCTGGGACTGGTATCTGTACCTTTTCCCCAAGAGCTTTGCAAAGGACCCATACAGTGCTATGACTTGAGACACTGGGGACTTACATGGTGTGGTGGGTCTAAGTGGCTCCATCTTGTTTTTAGCCGGTCTCTTTCCTACCCTAGTGTATCAGTTACTCTGGTTTTAAGTCTCAGATGTGGAGAAATATCAGTAATTAAGTCACCCTGCCTCCCCACGAGCAACAACTGGAAAAGGAAAATCAAACCTTCTCATAACCACACACCTAGGGTAGCACTTTGGATAGTCTTTGGGCAATTGGTATAGGCCAAGATATCCAAATCAATTGTCCCAGTCAGCACCTAGTCTCAAGTGAGGGAGTTCAAAAGGTCTCCAGCAACTAGATAGTAGGGGTCTGGTGGCAGCTCGAGCATGTCTCATTCTGGTGTTCTGTGGAGTGAGAAGGACCCCTCACACAAATGAATTAGTCTGGGAAGGTTGATGCCTCCCTCCCCCCCCATGCACCTCTGTCACACCCAGTCACTGGTAACCCCACAGAGCTGTGACCCAATTCCTTCCAATGAGCAGATTCTCTAGGGGTTTGAGCCTGCCTGAGTCACAGAGAGATCTTATGTCTCCTCAGCAAGACCTCCATACTTTGCCACCATCTGGCAGGGGAAATTGAAGCCTGATAAGCTCGGGTGGTTAATGGAAGCTGGGGTGGTTTACTCAGTTCCAGCCCCACCCCTGGTTGATGTTGTTGACACTTATATTTGCGAAGAATTTGTGATTCTATCCTGACTATATTCTCCTGTGTATAAGGCATTGTTTGAGTTCACAAAAACTATAACTCAACCCCAGTCTGTGCTGCTGCCTGGAGTTGGTGTTTCTGTCTTCCCTGCAGTCTGTGTTGGGGCAGGTGCAGTTACAGCTCACACTTGGCTTGGAGTTCCATATCCAGCCCACCTACCTTTGTCTCAGCTATGATCCCCTGAGGGCCAGGTGTTTCTTAGGCTCACTAAAGCAGTCCTGGCTCAGCCTTTTCCTGGGAGTATGCCATCTCTGCACATGTGTCTTCTATTCTCCGTCCCCGCCACACTCTGCCCAGGCTGGTACCATCTCAGACATACCCTTTACACATGGGGCCTGCATTACCATCCCATATCTCTTCAACCAGTGGCTATGACAAAAGAAGATGCCCAGCTTTCTCTGGTTGCCCAGTGAGACAGGGAGTGTCCTTCCAAAATATCCCTAGGAGTGTGAGAGCTATTGTTCCTGTTGCTGATGTTGCTGTTCTATGCCAGGGGGCACTGCCTCTCCCTTTCCCCTTGGATCTAGTGACCAATATTCAGGAAATATAAAGCACAAAAGAATGTCTTCACCTATGCCACGAGTATTCAGTCAACAAAATCCAAACTGTGGGAAAGTCTACAAATCTAAAGCAAGTAAATTATACCAGGAGAAGGGATGGATATTGAAATACATCCATTAGTAAGAGACATAAAATATCTTTTATATTTCATCACATCACATATACAAAAAATGTCAAATTAACTTATAATATCTAGCAATGGACACTTCAGTGATAAAATTCTCAAGAAAGTAAATCATTGCTATGAAAGTCTGTATAGGGGTTGTTTATAGAGGGGGGAATGCAATTAAAATGAGGGACATAGAATGGCTTCCTGAGTAATCTAAGGCCTTCTCTTACTTAAGATGAGTGGTGGTTAAAATGATGTTTGTCTTTTAGTATTCATTTGTGCAATCTTTAAATTACTTCCTTTTATTTAAAAATTTTAAAAGTATGTTTATGTCTCTATTTTTTTGGGTGCCGGAAACATGCTATTTTGATCAGTATGACTTTGTAGTCTATGCCTCAGCTTTGTTTTTGTTGCTTTAGCAATGTAGGTTTTTTTTCTGGTTCTGTACAAAACAAAGAATTATTTTTTACATGTCTTTAAAGTATGATTTTCATAATTTAACTGGGATGACATTGAGTCTGTAGTTTTCTTTGGGAAGTATAAACATTTTAACAATGTTGATTCTTCACAGCCATGAACATGGTATGCTCTTTTATTTGTTAATATTTTCTGCTATGTCTTTTCTTACGGATTCATAATTATCTTTATAGAGGTCTTTCACCTCTTTTGTTGAATAAATTCCTAGGTATTACATTTTCCTTGAAGTTACTCTGTAGGGGATTGTGTCCTTAATTAGCTCTGCATCTTGGATGTTATTGGCACATGCAAAGGCTACTGACTTGTGGACATTGATTTTATATCCTAAGACATTGACATCTTTTTCTATGACTTCTAGGAGTCTTTGGTTAAGTCATTGGGGTTATCTAAGCATAAGATTCAATCTCAGCAAAGAAGGAGAGTTTGACCTCCTCTGCCCCCACTTGGATGCCCTTTATTTCCTTCTCTTGCCTGATTGAATTGGGTATAACTTCCAGGATTAAGTTGAATAGTAGTGGTGATAAAGGATAACCTTATCTTGTTCCAATTTTAAGTGGAAAAGCTTTCAATTTTACTCCATTCAGTAAAATATTAACTGAGTGTGAGTGACTGGGGGCTCATAGGGTGTGACACATCTCTTTGGGATGGGACAGAATTATAAGAGGGACTTTATCTAACACATACAATCAGTGTAACTTGGTTCTTTGTACCCTCAATGAATGAATCCCCAATAATAAAAAAAAAATTAATACAAATTGAAAAGTAAAAATGAACCAAATAATTTTAAAAAATAGAAGTAATGAAAAGAATGAAAAATAGTGAAATGAAGTCATTTACAAAGAGACTTTCACTGGAAGTTCCTCTCTAAAAGAAAAATTAAAGGTAGATACTTTTGAAGAATGAAAATTATCCCAAATACAAAGTAAGAAAGGAATATTTAACATGGAGAAGGGTAAATATGTCAATAAACACAATTGAAAATGGACTCTTACATAAATAGCTATGATGTTATGAGGAATTCAAAATTTGTTAAATATAGCATAATGAGGCAGCACCTGTGGCTCAAAGGTGTGGGGCGCTGGCCCCATATGTCAGAGGTGGTGGGTTCAAACCTAGCCCCAGCCAAAAACTTCAAAAAAAATTAGCATAATGAGGGAATGGACATAAATTGACTGAAATTTCTTAAGTTTCTGTAAGTATCAATATCATAGAAGTTGCAAAATACTAATTTTTATTAAATAATTATGATTAAGGGATATGGGCTGTAATATTTGGGGTAATTATTTGAAGAAGAGTAAAATAATGTTGCTATAGAGTTATTACAAAAATTAAATAATAGAAAAACTTGGTTAGTCATAATGAAATGAAAAGAAATCATATGGTATAAAGTGAACCATAGATGTGAATTTCCAACAAGAAATCAAAGAACAAGATGATAATATAAATATGACTAAATAGAAATTGCATTAAATAAAAATGGACAACATATTCTAAGTAAAAGATTAAAGTGTAGGAATTGTGGGTGGCGCCTGTGGCTCAAGGAGTGGGGCGCTGGCCCTGTACAATGGAGGTGGCAGGTTCAAACTCGGCCCCAGCCAAAAAAAAAAAAAAAAAAAAAAAGATGTAGGAATTGTTAAAAAGAAGACCCAGCTGCATATTGCTTAAAAGATACAAAATTTAAATTTAGCACATAGAAAGGTTAAAGGAAACAAATGAATATCATATAGCATTTGAACATTACAAAATAATACAAGCATCAAACAAAGTAAATCTTAGAACAAAAGCATCATTAAGAATAAAGAGAGACAATCATAAAGTTAAAGGCATCAGTAATGGAAAAATATCACAACTATAAATCTTGATATATTTTAGATTATAAACTATATAACTTCAAAGTATATGAAGCAAAAATTAAGCAAAATAAAAGAAGAATTAGACTCGGCGCCTGTGGCTCAATTGGCTAAGGTGCCAGCCACGTACATCTAAGGTGGCAGGTTCGAATCCCCAGCCCGGGCCCGCCAAACATCAATGATGGCTGCAACCAAAAAATGGCCAGGCGTTGTGGCGGGCACCTGTGGTCCCAGCTACTTGGGAGGCGGAGGCAGGAGACTCGCTTGAGCCCAGGAGTTAGAGGTTGCTATGAGCTGTGATGCCATGGCATTCTACCCAGGGGGACAGCTTGAGGCTCCGTCTCAAAAAAAAAAAAAAAAAAAGACATACTTATCACAAGGTTGAAGAGTAGCTCAAGAAGAAAGAACTAGCTAAAGAATTAAGTTCAGAAAAATGAAGACATAGTAGCCACAGGTTTCTATGAAACAAAAAAATAGTGGTCTATATCTTTAGGACACCGGTATAATGGTCAGGTCAGCAGTAATTTCAATTCATCTTTCCCCAGTCCAAATCCCTGAGCTTGTCTAGTTAGGTTAGACTGGGTCATGTACCTGATATCTTGGCCACGAAGGAGAGGGCACCTTGATCAATAGCCCTACCAAGACTGCCCGTGGTGTGAAGTTGTACCTAGGATAGGGGAATCAATATGCTATTTCTAGCAGTTAATAGAATGTGGGGTAAATGAGATAATTCACTTTGGGTCATACTGTTTTTCCAGAATGTTTTTTCTTCTAGCTTACAAAGTTTCTTTGCAGACTGGACACATTTTATACATGGAGTGGACAAACAATAAAAGTTAAACTTCTCTCCCCACACATATTTATAGGTATCATTTTTCATATTTAAAATTTATTTCTTTTTAACAATTATCATTATGTGTACCAATGTTTCTCTATTAATACTATACTGGCTAAAAATTCTATGCCATTAAATTAATTCAGATATATAATTTTAATGACTTAAGACATTATGGTTTATCATAATTGTTTATTCTACCTTCATTTGTAAGAAATTGAAGATTTTTTTTAAAAATTTAAACATATTGTAATTAATAACCTTGTAAATCAATGTATATATCTGCAGTTATTTCCCCAGGATATGGGACAGTAAAATTGTTAGGTAGCTAGCTAGGAATCTAGCTCTCCTGGAAAAGGAGGACAGGGTGAGACCCAAGGCCCCCATCTAGGTGTCGCCCATATTAATTCTGTCCCAAGTGATTGCTCACAACTCGGAAAGAGGAACCACCTTGCTAACCTCGCCAGTCAGAACTTAGCGTACCAGTTGCAAAAGGATATAGAAGAATACAACAGGTACAATGGAGTGTTAAAGGTGACCTAGAACAGCTTTAAGACTAACTATCATGTCATTAGCCTTAAATCTACATTGCTGTCCACACCTCTCCCTCCCCATGGATTCCTAGAGAGGCTCAGGGGACGTCCACATGTGCACTAAGAGTCTGATTCCAAGGTGACCTCTGAACCACCAGGCAGGCCTGACCCAGGCAGTATGAAAGAGCACCCCCTATCATAACCTTTGCTCCTTTGCCAGTCTGCCATGGCAATGGAGTCCTGTTTGCTATTTATGGTGGATGTAGCCTGCCTGTAAATTTTCTTACTCTTTAAACCTATCTTTCTCTTTGTTAATAGGATTTGTTTCATGCATGCCTTCTTTTGGATATCAGGTCATTTTTCCACCAAAAGCAAAGATCTGAGGACCTACACAGTTGCTTGAAACCCTGTCAGTTTAGGAGATAGGTAGCTGCCTTAAAACCCAACAAAGTCAATCTATCTGGTTCTTTCAGATCTATCTCTGGACATATTGCTAGGTATTCACCATGGATATAGATTTTAAAACTAATTTATGTCTCAGGCATACCTAACATCCATGACTAGGGATATATTTGCAGTTGTTAGCACCAGAACGACTGTAAACCAATCTTAATAAAGTATCTACAGCATGTCTAATTGTAGGTACTGCATGATCCTAATAAAAATCTTCAAGATAAACTAATTACAAATGTATCCCTAGATAATTAAATGGGATAACAAAATCATTGTATTTCTTTTTCCAGGATCATTTGCATTTTATATCTTCTTTCACAGATGAAAGTTTGTGGTACAGACTCAAATAGAGGTGAAAGAGACATGGAATAATATCTTGTCCCAGAAGCAAATATGAATTTTGTATGTTTACCTTCTCGCCAAGCCCCATAGCAGATGTCACTAGTCTATTATGTAGTTTCCCTGCTCAGTCTAGAGTCAGCTTTAAAGTCTTTCCCATCCTAGCAATCCAGGAAGCCAATAGTAGAGCTTTCACTTTATTCAGAATTTATTTAAATCTCTGATATCAAAGCATTCCCTTCAGTAAGCATCAGTAAAAACCCACATTTACCTCATTACCTCTGTACTTTCCATCCCAGCCTGGTTCCCACATAAGTATTAGCTAAGCTAGTGGTGACAGAATATGCCATGCATTGAGTGAAGAGCTATAAGTTGCTGCACTTAATTCTATTAAATGGTATTAGAACATTTACTCCTTCATTTTATGCCTGAAAATATTGAGGCTTAGTGAAATTAAATTAAATAACTTGCCCCAAATTCCCTGGCCAGTGAATCTCAAGAATAGAGAAGGGTCTGAGATTGTACCCTATCTGCAAGCTGATAAATTAACTTGCCACAATTTTATGGATACACATAGAAGAAATGAGATTCCTGGGACAGAGATAAAGGACAAGTTATTATTCATTGCAATATCAATAACCAGAATGTTAGAGTTTGTGTCAGTTCCCGAAGCCCTAATTCTCAATAGGTTATACAAATAAGGTCAGGTGATACCTACATATTCAGTGGGTTGTTACAGGAGAGAAACTCTGAATTTAGAGAACATAAATATTTCATAATGGGCAGCAAGTATGTCTAGTTTTTTATTTCCCCTGAAGAGAGACATTATCTATATTATACTGGACATTAAGCATGTGTGACCTTTACTACAAAAGGATACATTCTTTTCCAACATTGTTGGCTGTTCAAACATCTTTAAAAAGAGAATCTGGAACCAAGGTAATTGCTCCAAAGATGTGCTAAAATATAAGACAGCCACAGAGAATTGTTCTGAAACACTGGATGGAGGAGTCGGGAGTTAAGTCCAGGTCCACATAACCCCATATTCAGCAAACCTCATGTTTCTCTGCCCACTTGTTTTCCCTTCAAACTAGGAACATTCAGAGACCGGCCCTGCCGAGTTTCAAGGCAGCTATCTGCCTCCTAAATGTCAGGGTTTCAGGCAGTTGCCTCAGTCCTTGATTCTTGGAGTGCTCTTGGTCAAAAAATGATCAGATATCCCCAAACAAGGCAAGTGTGAAATAAAGTTTACTGAGAAAGAGAAAGATAGGTTTATAGAATAAGAGTAAGATACAGGCTTTCAGCGCAAGATATGTCCTCAGTAGACAGTAAATAGGCCTTCATTGCCATACCCAGTAGACAAAGAGGCAAAGGTTAATGCTGGTGGTTCTCTTTTATTCCACCTGGGTCAGGCATACCTGGTGGTTCAGAGGTCACCTTGAAACCAGAATCTTAACTGCATATGTGGACTACCCATGAGTCTCTCTGAGCATCCACAGGGAAGGAGGGGTGCGGACAGCAATGCAGATTTAAGATAAAGACATGGTAATTAGTCCTAAGGCTGTGCTAGGTCATCTTTAAGATCCTATTGTACCTGTTGGTAGGCTAGATAGTCTTCTACATCCTTCTGCAGTTGGCATGCTAAGTTCTGACTGGTAGATTGGCAGAGTGTTTCCTGCTCTCAGGTCTGAGCAATCACTTGGGACAGAAGTAAGGTGGGAGACACTGAGATGGGGGCCTGGGGAGCCCCATCCTTGTCTTCCTTCCTCAAGACAGCCAGGATTTTTAGCTATCTACCTAATAGTCTAATCAGAAGTGGGCAGTTGGAGAATCTCACAGTAATGGAAAATTTCTTCAATCACTAATCAGTTATTCTGATCATCCTGCATTTTAATCGCTTACTTATTTTTCTGTTTTTCTAGACCATTGGTAATCTACTGTCTGAATAGTACTCACTGTTATATTCCCACTTGCTTTCTTAATAGAGAGCATAAACGCAGTCTTCAGAGTCAGGGAACACCTGAGTGGGGAGCCTAACTCCATGGTAAATGTCAACCTCAGTTTCTTTGTTTGTAAGCTGGAATTCACAATAGCTACTTTTCCAGGGTTGTAGTGGGGAATAAATAAGATTATTTATGTGTGTGTGTATCTATACCAGGTCTGACCATTTAGTTCACAAACTTATCCTAGAAAAAGTGCTTTGAAAGATGGAGGAGGTGCCGGCATCAGTGCCTAACTTCTGAAGAGGAGTACTTTGAAGAGGATATAGTGATTTTCTGCAATGAGGTAAATAGCACTTTTTTAAGGATTGATTTACAAACTTAATCATCTGACCTCATGTGTGCATGCACATAGAGCATTTAGCATAGTCACTGTCTATGATGGCCATTTTTATAATAGAAATCACTCATTTAATAGTAATAAAGTAATATAAATTTGTTGAATATGTACAGAATTGTGCTTTTTACTATCCAGAATTCTTTTTTCTAATAGGTCCCTTGGTTTTTTTCCTTACATCTATATGTGTTCCTTGTCATTTTATCTGTTTTCCAGCTAGTACTTCCTTCATATTTGGGCTGGTGATATTTTTGCAGAGTTCAAGATTGTCATGGATTCTTAGTACTCCTTTTTTCCTAATTTTAGTTTACTGCTTGGGCTAACTGCAAAACTCTGCTGTCCATAGTCAGAGCAGGTGATAAATATGTGCATTTGGTTCCTCCTTGACCATCTCCTGATAGGAACAATATGATTCCTGGAGTCATTATGTGACATTAAATAGCACCCGTGCTTAGAAAGCATTTATCTTTGTTACACACACACACACACATAAACTGAAATATTCTCCTGTCAGCACCTACTCATGATAAACAGTAGGGTCTGTTTAGTATACCCTGCAGATATTGAAAATAATAATACGGCCCCTCTGGGTCTTTCCTTCCATAAATTACACATTCCCCATCCCTGTCACTGTCCTTTGCTTACTCTCCAGTTTTCCCATTTTACCATGACAATGTAATGTCCAGGATTGAGCAGTAGTCTGCAAAAGAGATATGATAGTCAGTGTAAAGCAAGACTATCAGCAGACTCAGATGGCCCTTGGGAAAGGAAAAACAAATGACAAAAAATGGATAGAAAACATTTTATTTGGAGCAAAACTTCTTTATAGAACTCCCGAAATCATCTTATATGGTTTTGAGTTCAGTCTTCTGAGCCAGAAAAGCTGCAGGTAGGAGCTTGAGTGGCATTATTTTATTTTTGTTTTCAAAGATTTCTGTTCATGCTATAAATCAGGCAGCCGGAGGCAGCACTCTCTCTTGTAGGGATAAGGAGAAACTTGCCCTTCCCCAGAAGGTTGGTTGAAAGGTCAACTCACAATAAAGCAGATTAATAAGAGCGAGGGGTTTATTTACCATGGACAAGGCAGGGGGGAGCCACATAGTGATTACCCAATAACCCAGTGTGATACAGACATTTTTATACCTCCTTTTAGAGGGATGGTGGAAATGAGAAATATAGGTTATTCTGCATAGGGGCAATAAATGGTTGCTACAGAGTATGAATAGATAATTGGGAGAATGAGTAGGGGAGACACATTGATTTATAAATTCACCTGAGATACAGGTATTGCATTTAAAATGATTTGGGCCAGATCTGGGTCACATTCTTGTTCTTCTTTCCTGCAATATATTGAGATAACAGGGCAGAGAAGGGAAGTCAATTGTTCTTTTTGATGGGTCTGTCTTGTTTATGCAGATAGAGGGAAAACCCATTCCAAGGGCCTATTGATCTCTAAGGGCCTTTAGTTCAAAATTCTCTTTATACCAAAGAGTCATGTTTGAGATGAAACCTCCTGAGTTCCTTTTTTCTTTGCCTCAACTGAAGTTAGAAACAAGATTCTTGGACTTAATCCTTGTCCCTGGATCTATGAGTATTCAGCAAGTCAGGTAAACTTCCTGGGCCACATTTTCATCAGCTGCAAAGTATAAATAAACATGTGTTTGAATCTGTGGATTTATTGTTATAATATATCGACTGTGATAACTTACATCATAAAACCTCATGAAAGACTATAAAGAATCATAATAGTGTAAAGACTCTTTATTTTGAGAATTCACTTTGACTTTTGACTGTATACAAAGGTCTGTTAACTTAGTTTTCAAACTTGCCACCATTTACTTACATTGGCAGCACTATACAAACAGGTAAGGTGTTATGACCTTGGTATATCAGTGTCTCATAGCTGTGTTCAGGTCAGCATGCGGTGATGTCTTGTTGTGCAGCATTTATTATTGTTGTATGTTTTTGTGTGCCATCGTGAGAACGTTAAAGCTTAAATAAGAACAATGAACAAACATTGGCGGTCAGAGACATGTTAGTCTGTGTTTACAGGGACAATGCCATGAAGAAAACGGCAGTGTACAAATGGATTAAATGTTTTTCTTAGGGGACAGAAAGCACCACTAATGAAGAGAGGTTTAGCAGCCAGTAATAAGCAGAACTAACAAAAACATCTGCAAACATTCATTATATTATGTGTAAAAATTGTTGGCTGACTGTAAGAAGTATGATAGACCAAGTAAACATCAATAGAGAAAAAGTTAGGAAAATCTAAACTGAAAATCTTGGTATGTGGAAGGTGTGTGCAAAAATGGTCCCGAAGGAGCTCACCCATGAACAAAAGCAAAGGATAGGCAAAGTTTGCCAAGACCTTATGGAGAGGAAAGACAATGTTTTGGGCTGTGTTATCACTGATGATAAAATATGGTGTACCAGTACAACCCTGAAATAAAGCCTCCAAGTGTACAATGGAAGTCAGCCAATTCTTCATGACCAAGAAAAGTTCTATTAGTCTAAATTAAGAGTCACAGTTATGTTGCTAATCTTTTTTAATATCAGAGGAACTATTCATTATGAACTTATACCAACTGGATAAACAACCATGTTTATTATTTGGATGTGCTTAAAAGTCCGTGTGAAAAAGTTAGAAGAAAAGAAAAATGAACTGAACTTTTTGCCAAAACTCATGGCTCTTGCACCACAACAGTGCACCAACTCACACAGCATTGTCTATGAGGGAGTTTTTAGCCAGTAAACAAATAACTACATTAAAACACCCTCTATCCACCTAATCTGGTCCCCCAGTGACTTTTTTATTTACCTGAAGATAAATGACAATTAACTTTGTAAACTCCTCCTAGATAAAGTGCTACATCCCTCATCACTGAATATCATTATGTACACTTTCAAAGCGCTCCACTTGGGAAGCTATGCATTGATGCCAGTGTCTAGTCCACCTTTCAAAGCACTTTTTCTAAGACTGGTTTGTGAACTTAATTGTCAGACCTTGTTCATCAGGTGCTCTCTGGTAACAATTCCCTGCAATTTGGTATTGTTCCTCGGATGTTGGTTCTTGCTATAACTCTAATGGGACTTTTTTAGTCTTCATGTCTCTTAACTTTTTCGTAGCATTCGATACACCTATTTACTCCCCTTGAAACATTCTTCTCTTGCATTCTGTGGTAATGATCTCCTTGGTTTCCTCCTAGATTTCCAGTTCACTCTTAGTGTTTTTTGTCAACTTTTTCTATTCATCTTTTTTTAATGTTGTAACTTCTCAAGGCTCAATCCTATAACATCTCATTCTTTAATCTCTTCCTACATAATTTAACAATATCTGTGATTCACACAACTACTGTGTGTGAATAATTTCCAAATCTTCTCTACCTATAGGCCCCTGGATTATAGAAATTTGTATCCTGCTTCTTTAGCATCTGGTTTTGGGAATCTCAATAGCATCTCACAATCAACATGCTAAAGCCCAATTCATGAACTTCCCTCAAAGCCGGGCTTCTTCCAGGGTCCTTTCCTCAGGAAATAATAGGTCTAGCCATCTGTCTATACATGCAGATATTGTAGAATCATCTTTACCACCTCCCTCACTACCTAACTTTGTTCATTACCAAGTACTGTTGATTTTACTACTCCAAAATGTTTTCATTTTTGTAGTCCTTACCCTGAGCAAAGCTGTGATCCTCCCTTGCATAAATATTGAAATGAATTCCTATAATCTCATCATCATTGCGTTTTGTCCTACCCTCTCCAATTATTCCAGAGATGCCAGAGGAGGAGAAGAAAAAAAAAAAAAGGTCTAATATACCCACCAGGTAAAATATATTGATGTCCTTGACAAGGCTGTTACATCATAATTTCATTCACCCTCCAGTCTAATTTCATATAGTTCTTTTTAAAAATCTGTGCACTAGAAGCCCACTGACTTTCCTTCGGTTCCTTGATATACCATGCTCTCACATACCACCAAATGCATTGCAAATAGCCTGCTTTCTACCTCAGCTTATCTCCCTCTACACTCTATACACAAGCATGTGTACACACACGTGGGTGCATACATACACACACGCTTGTAACTCTGCTGCTCCACTACCAACCTATAGTCCTCAGCACAAATATTTCTTTTTCAGATAATTTTTTCCTACCTCCTTAAATAAATCAGAACTCCATTAAGACATGTTTCTGTTCTTACTAGCATTTATCACAACTCATAATTATCAAATAATGTGATTTTTTGTTTTTTCCTCACCAAAAGCTTAAACTTCACATGGGTAAACACTCTTTTCTGATTCGTTAGTATTTTCTTAATGCAGAGCAGACAGTAGGTACTTAATAAATACTTGTTAAATGAATGAATTAATAAACTTTCCATTTTACAGATGAGGATATTTAGATTAAAAAGTTTGGGTGACTTCCTTAGGGTAGTCAAATGGTAGAAGGAAGTCTTTCAGCTGCAAAGTCTTTTCTATATTTTTTAATTTTTTATTTTTTTTATTCAAATTAATATGAGGTTACATTATAGTCCCTTCCAGGGTAAAGTTCCATTTGTAGAAGAGCCCCTCCCCCACATAATGTGTACATTGTGTATAACATGCAAAGTCTTTTCCAAACCACCACACTGCATTTCAGGCAGTGGATAAGTTGTTGCGATAATGATGTCCTTTTTTTTTTTTTCCTATATGAGGTCAATCCCAGACACACATATACCACAACCAGCACAGGTTGCCTCAAAGGCTTTCCTGCAGAGAAATATTCCTGAGTGGGAAATATCAAAGAAGCAAAGATTTGATCTGACACCCATGACCCCTTGTTTGGCCTGTATAAGCAAAATAAATTCTGGTTAACTAAAACAGAATAAGCCTTTATTAGAAAGCTATCACAGTATTTATAGAACCAGTGGGAAGGCTGGAGAAGCAGGCTTGAAAATGGGCAACTGCTGAGGTCACACCCCACAAATGCTGCTCCTCTCACCAGTGCCAGAGCCTCTACTGAACATCGCCACAACTGGACAGCCCTGCTGTGCCACCACACATGTCCTCTTTGAAGGAATTCTAAATTGGCCTTTCATCGTATTGTCTAATAACCTTGAAGACCTAGGTAGGTATATCCAGTTGGTTTAGCCTGACTTAGATGCCAGTGTCCTGGACTCCATGGACAGGTGGGGACACAGCTTCTTACCAAGATTTGTACAATTACAGATTCCAGGGAGAGGAGATATGGCAGCTAACAAAAGAACACCACAGTGTGCTACAATCAGGAAATTAATCCTAGTAGCAGAGAGAAAGGAGTTTCTCTAGGATCAGGACAAATTAGACTCAAATATGAGTGGTTTGACCTTGGGACAACCTCTCAGTCAGAGTGTTGTATAAAACTGGAGGGCAAAGAGCTAGGAATCCCAGAATTAAAACAGGTAGGAGTAGACAGACACATAACAAGGTCATTGTCAGGAGTAAAATCATCTTTAAAGCAGTGTTCTCGTCCTCAATGGAGGACTCTTAACTATGTGTTTTCTGAAGACTGGGTGTGACAGTGATGTTTCACCTGTGCTGATATTGCAAGCATGCCTCATTCTTCCCATGTACCTCACGGCAGTCACAGTTAATCAGTCCTCCTGCTTAGAAGGAGCCCAGTGCACTCCTTCTCCACGGTCCTTAGGCAATCATTCTAAGTGTTCCTGACTTGGTGCATGAGATAAATTGCCTTACCCAAGCCTAGGAATCAATCCTAATTTCAATTTAAACATAGCTCATATTCCTCATGATTAAAAAGAAAAATAAAAAGAAGGAAGTAATTTGCTCGTTTTCTTCTCATCCTTCAGATGCTGCTCCTCAGATATAGTTTTGTTTGCAGCTTATTGGAATGTTTCTTACCCGACTTCTCTTTAATGTCACTGACTTCCTCATCCATTGTCTCATGCTTGTGCCTTTGACTTTCTGTAGGCTCATCTTACTTCCCAGGAAAAGGACCAGTTCTAGACTTAGTTTTCCCAGGTCCAGAGTTCCTGAGTTGACTATGGCAAACTTCTAGAGGTATGCAGAATTTACTTACTTTCTTCCTGTTCCTTGCTTGCATACATCTGAACCATGCATACTTAAAAATAAACATTAGATTTCGTATCACCTAGGAGCCTTGCTCAACAGATGAGAGAAGCCCCACCATGTATGTGGATATAGATGAGGCAATCAGTCTGTTACGGAGTTAGGTAGACTTAGAGTGTTTACCATAGCTCTTAGGTCTAGAGTTTTGACTTTAGAAGTGCTTTCTTGGATTGACCTAAAAACACATTTTCAAAAGAATTCTCTTTTGAAAAGAGAATTTTCAAAAGTCCTGGGTTAAAAATCCATGTAAGAAAATAAAGAAAGTGAATTTATCTTTCCTCAGAAAAGACAAATTCATCAGGTTGCCTAATTACTATATTAAAGGCATAGAGAGTATGGACAAAGTTTTACTAAATCATATTGAGAATGATGATGTTATCTCTACTTCTGTCTTAGGCATTGAATTTGGTGTGAGTCCTTGGAAAAGGCTCATCCCCAGTCCTCTGTAGGAGACACCTGAAAAGAAACACTATGGTAATAAGGGAATGGGGAAGGGATTTAACATCGTTGGTCTCTCCTTAAAGAGCACAAGGCGAGAACACTGACTTTATTGCACAGCAGTCTTCACACCTGTGATGTATCACTTCCCTAAATAGCCTCAGGAGAGGCTAGCTGAGGCTGCTCCACGACTGACAGACTGCTGCTGAGAGATTGCTGCTGAGATGCTCGCTCCTAGTAATACTGACTGTGACTTCTAAGGTGCTTTGGCACCTGAGACCTGAATGATACCTACCCAGAGCTAAACTATAGTGGTCTGAGTCCTGACAGTTTCTTGGGTTGGGGCCGGCATCCGGGCTCCCACATCCTCCTCAGGTGGGATGATTTATATGATACTTTGCATTTCTACTAACTATATTCATGAAGCTGTGTTTATAGGGAGAATTTCATTTCAGGGAGGTATCCTGAGGTAACTAGGGGAAAGGGGTGTCCCTGGAGAGAACTGTCCAGAAAAATGGGATGAGCTAATGTTGCTAATTTCCAAATGCTTGGTGTTGTTAACCAACTTACTTCTGGGTCATCTTGGCTCCCTAACTTCTGGGGTCTGAGTAGGTTAACCTGGCAGGTAAGAAAGCAGAGGTTAGAGTGGATGATAGACTCCTGAATGGAGGTGAGAGTAGCAAAGGACTGTAAATTTGGAAAGAACTAAAATCCAAAGTGTATGGGAAATATGGGCCAGGGCCTGGGCTCAGCAGCCCTGAACAGGAAAGCAAAGTCTACAATTGTTTTTAGTTTTATTTTAATCAACTAACAAGAATACTGTGACCAAGGGAACCTTTTTTCAGTTGCTACTGAAGATAAGTAGAAAGTTCTCTCCACTTCCTAAATGACCTCCAAAACTTGAAGGCCAGAGGAATGCAATGATTTACATCGTGTTATCACTTCTTTCCTTGCCAGACCACACATTGTCATCATTTTAAATCCTGCCAAAGGTTCACCGTCTCTTTTAAGTCTGTAACAATACTGACCTTTCCTTGCACCCTCCTTCACTTTTCCTCCCTCCCTTCTTCTTTCATCACTTTGTGAATTACACAATTTATATTTGCTCGGACTCTATCTTAAACTACTGTCTAAAATTTGCATATAAGCCTCATTTGCATGGGTTAATTTGCATATAACCCTCCCCATTGGGCCCTGCTCTCAGGATGTTCCTAGTCTGAGTGGTGAAACTGGAAGTCTCCTTACTAGAGATTCATTGCATCACCTGTCCCCAGACTCCACTGTGGTTATGAATTCCTTTCCAACTTCTGTACAATATCTGATAAACATGCAGCTTTTTTTTTGGAAAAATATAGAGGGAAAGTCATGCTGTTTTGGATTCAGAAGCTTCAGACTCAAATTCTGCACCTGTCAAACTTAGTTTTATGATGTTGAAGTGACTTCATCTTTATTATTCCGTATTTACCTTCTTAAAAGATAGCCAGAGGTTGCTTAACAAATACAAAAGTACAGCTAAATAGGAGGAATAAATTCTAGTGTTCTGCAGAACTATAGAGTGACTATAAAACTAATAATAATTTATTTTGTATTTTCAAATAGCTAAAGGGCATATTTTGAATTGTCCCAGCACTAAGAGAAGATATATATTTGAGGAGATAGATATGCTTATTACCCTGATTTGATTGTTCTACATTATATACATACATTGAAATATCAATAGACATTGCACCCATAAGTAGTTACAATTACATGCCAATTAAAATAATGATAAAAGCAAAAACCAAAGTACAAAATGATTAATATATTTATTTTAAAATTCCCAAAAAACTATCTCTGGAGATATATTTAAAAAAACTGACTCCTAAAGTTTGTGTAGGCCCACTATTCATTTTATATTATAATTAGGGATGTTTTTTTTTTTTATTGTCACAGGTATACTTTAAACAATTAGGTGATTTTTTTACTGTTTAATACTCACCAATAGTTCTTTTCTATAATGAAAGTACCATTTTTGAGTTCTTTATTTTGAATCTGTGAATTCTAGACAAGATATTTGAGTAGCTGTTTAGCAAGAGGACTTGGGTGAAATATTCTGTGTCTTTATGTCATAATTTCTTTCTATGTTATGCACGTAGGAATAAAATATTGGCTAGATGCAGAGTTTCTGATTCATAAACTGTGTCCTTCAAAGCTTTGTGTATATTCCTCCATTTAATTCTATTGCTTAATGTGGTAGAATTGCCACTAGATTGATTTATTTTAGTAAGCGTATCGTTTTGTTTATCTTTTTCTGGATTTGTGTAGGAATCATCTTTTATTGATTAAATTTAAAAACTGTACCCGAATCTATTTAGGCTTGTCTGGAGCATGATGAAGATTCTCAATTTGAGCCCACAGTGTTGCTTAAATTGAGAATGTCTTCAACATTTCTATACTGATTGCCCCAGCTCCTTCAGTGGAGTTCAGTGTTCTGTTATAGGAAAATCTATTAAATATTGATGGTGTCACTTGAATATGTCTTATTATCTTTTCTAACAGACATTTCATTTCTTTTTTCTACCTATATAAGAACTTACATTTCTGGGTGTTCATAGAATCCATTTTGAGTTTTAAAATTTATCTGCTGTATTTCTTTTAAAATTCTCATAATTATTCTTCACCTTGGCCTTCTCAAGTTGTTGGCCTGCTGTCATTCACAGAGCAAATGTCCTCTTATGACTCGTTGAAAATAAAAGCATGCTTTTTCTTTCCTTTTAGAGCAGTGAATCAATTTTGAAAGAGAAATACTTTCATATCATCAGAACATTGATGAATTTTCATTCTTGAGTGATGGAAATGCCTTCAGATGCCCCCCAGGAGTTTGTTTCTGTTTGTTTCTCCTGCGATCGAGGATCTATGCTATCTTGAAGCTGACTAATGTACATAGTCAAGTGGGAAATGGAGAGTGTGTAAGTTTTGATGAAATTATTATATAACAATATGCCTGCAATGCCAATCCCTGTTCAAGAGCAAATGAATTAAGAACATAATAATAATGAAAAAGCTTACTCGTTAACTACCAAACATTCCTGAAATTAAAAAGCAGACAGAACTTACTTTGGTATCTTTAGTTCTGTAGGATTGTCAACCAAGTAGAAAGTCTGTTTTCCATGCCATGCTTGCTTCTCTCTTTTTATTTTTTTATTTTCATTTTTTTTTTTTTTTGAGACAAAGTCTCACTATGTCACCCTGGGTAGAGTGCTGTGGCATCACAGCTCACAGCAAACTCAAACTCTTGGGCTTAAGCGATTCTCTTGCCTCAGCCTCCCAAATAACTGGGAATATAGGCACCCACCATAATCAGGCTATTTTTTGGTTTTGTTGTTGTAGTAGTCATCATTGTTGTTTGGCAGGTCCATGCCAGGTTTGAACCCACCAGCTCCTGTGTACGTGGCTGGCACCCTAGCTGCTTAGCTACACACAGCAAGCTGCTTGCTTCTGTTTTTAAATTATGAAATACATCTCAAAAGCAAGTGTAAAAGTTATTTTCTACAATACTAGTGATGTCTCAATAGCCCTGTCCCCAAAGAGAGAGAAACTAAAGTGATGGTTTCTAAAAGGATCCCCCTTTCACCATTCATGCTACTTTTATGTGTGTGGTTTTTACTTTGTATGCTGTTTTCTGGGGTTTATTCCTCATTTCTTTCTTTCTTTTTTTTTTTTTTAGAGACAGAGTCTCACTTTATCACCCTCAGTAGAGTTCTGTGGCTTCATAGCTCACAGCAACCTCCAGGTCTTGGGCTTAGGCTATTATCTTGCCTCAGCCTCCTGAGTAGCTGGGACCACAGGCATCTGCCACAATGCCTGGCTATTTTTTTGTTGCAGTTTGGCTGGGGCCAGGTTTGAATCCGCCACCCTTGGTATATGGGGCTGGTGCCCTACTCACTGAGCCACAGGCACTGCCCCCATCCCTCATTTTTTACTGGTTACCTACCTCCAGAAGTGATGGCAACTTTTTATTTATTTTATTTTTCAGTGCCTCTATTATCTCTGAGGTTAAAAGATATTCTTCCCAGCTTCTGATATGTATGTAAATGCTGTTCTTTATTCTTATGCTCTTGTAATTTATTTGTCTTTTATTCATATATTTTGTGGGTTATTTCAGCAACAATTCATGTGGATGGAATTACTGTTGCTTGCTAAGAATTTCTAACCCCTATCCCAATGACAAGCACTCATTGTTCCAGGGTATAAGGATCCATAAAAAGAACTGTAGCAGAACTGAGAGACTACATGATATGTGTTTAGATAAAACATGGCTTACGCTCAGACAACTCCATGATTATTCTGTTCTACTGTGACCACATGTCTCAAAATAACTAGTACATCTCAATCAAATCAATCTCAGTAATAATCACTCATCTATGTATTTTGCTCTCAAGTCAGTAACGCAATGCTTCACTCCTGGTTTTTTTTTTTTTTTCCTGAACTGTTTCGATAACTAATTGTTTTGATAACCTTAGAACTTTGGAGTCTGCAATTTTTAATGTCTGGGGTTGTGGATGAAATGGAAAGATTTCTCCATAGCTGGGAAGAGCAGAAGCTGAGGACAGCACAAGGGGGTGGTGTCTGCTTCTCCTTCCAATGCCTGTGCAGTAGGACCACGCTTCCCGGGAGCTACAGAGAAGATAGACAAAACCAGGCCATGCTCCATTCCCCAGCGGAGAACCCCTGTGAGCAACTGGCTCCATTTTAATAGGCTCTGTTGCTATTTGAAGCAAAAGCAGGAAAGTTTAAGGAATTCTCTGGAAGCTAGACTCTGGACAGGTTACTGAAGAAGCTGTAGGCAAAATCAGTAGCAGAGGGAGGATAGAGTTATGAAGGACAGAGTCTGTCAAACATTTAGTGCCTGTAGCCCAACCTACCAAGTAAACCTGGCAGGCTTGGTGTCAGGCATACCCACACCTGCGCTAGGTGGGAGGATCCCACAGTCAGAGCTATTATACTAGGAGGCTTCTTAGAAAATAGCACTGGGGCCTGCTCTCACCCACCTTAGACTGCGGGCTGGTTTTGGACAGGCTACTCCTGCTTTGAATTTTAGCATTTCTCTGCCACAACCCTGTATTTCTGCCCTTTGGTGTTGCTTACATGAGTCTTGAGGGTTACATCCCAGTCATGTGCTTCCCCACCTTCACAGGGCAGAAGGCCAGACACAGGAAGTAGATGATCATGGGAGCAAGGGACTGTAACTTGTGTCACCCATGGGATGGCATCTATTCTAGAGATGAAAGAAGGAAGGGGAGTAAGGCCCTGAGCTGGCTAGCATTGGTATTGCGAATATTTTGGGGGAGCTTTAAAAATTACTCATACCCTAGTCCTAGGTACAGATGATTAAATCATAATTTCTGGAGGGTGAGGTCTGAAAATTCATTTGTTAAAGGGTATCCAGATGATTCTAAAGTGCAACCAAGGTTCAGAACTGCTGAGGTAGATGTGAGAACCTGGGCAAGGTCAGTTCATAAGAAGTGAGAATGCAGAGGGTTTCAGGGAAAGAGATGTCCAAAGCTGTAGTGACGGGAGACTGACTGAATGATGAAAGGGGTTAATCTAGGGCTATGTGAGGGTAGGACTGAGTGAAGAGGGGGGACCTAGTTAATTCCTCTGTTTTAAGTAGGTTGCAGACAATGCCAGACAAACATCACAAGGACAGCTCAAGGAGGGAAGGAGGCACAAGCAAAGGCCCTGTTGGCTCTGTTTCCCCATGCCCTTTTAGGTTGGTGAGCTGGGCCCCAGCCGGATGATGGCTGAAAGGGACTGTGGGTGGCTCAGTCATTGAGATGGGTAGGTGGCAGAATGGTCAAATAGCGGTCTTGTTGAAGGGTATGACACCACAAGAAAAGAGAGTCTTCTGTTTGCAAAAATGTTAGGTATTAATGTATGTGGCAAAATGCAGAAGAGAACCAATTCCCAGTACCATGAGCAACAGGTTCAAATTCGTTTTTAATTTAAATTAAGTGTTCTGCAAGGAACTTAATTTCCTAGGGCTCCATATTGTCCAGCCAAGTGCAGTGTGGTTTCTCCTTGTTCATCTCTCTGGAGGGTGAGATGTGTCCTGCGGGGTTGCTGAGTCGCTCCACGAGGGACCGAAAGTTGGTGCTGCCTTTCAGCTTCCACCTTCCCTTTCAGCACCCTCTGCTGACTCGGCACTCAGGTGCGTGTACAAACCCTGAGTCTTCAGCTTATTTTGCTCACATTCATAGCTCTCACTGGCCTGACACCGTGTGTAAAGTGCCTCCCCTTGGTATTTAAATTCCCACTGGGCTGACACCGTATGTAAACCGCCTCCCCTTGGTATTTTAAATTTCTTCTTTTGCTTTACTCTTCACCCAACCCCAGCCCACTCTTGGTTTACATGTTCCCCTGTCTCAGAGTGGACAATGGGTAGCACCCTGGTCTTCTCTAGCCCAGCACAGTCTGAAGTTCATGCTAAGAGACTTCATCTAGATGAACATTAAAACTCACCCGGTATTGAATGACACACACAACCACTAATTCTTTAATTATCCTGTGCAGAGGCCATTACCTGCTAGAAGCTGTTTTATATGCACAGGCGTCTGGCTGGTGGTTTCCATCCTTGGAGAGTGCTGTGTTTTCTGGCCCCCAAGGCAGCCTGCCCAGGGGTTTCACTTTTCTAGAATGAAAGCACTGAGAGGAGCGTGATGGCTATGCCCAGCTATTCTTACAGATGGGAAAAGCAAGTAGCCTCATTGTGGACTTGTTTTTAGAGAGTTTGGGAGGCAGGGTGGCTAAAATACCTCCCAAGAATCCTATTTTGCCAATAAGAAATCACTTCCTTCAGCTTCTCAAGACTTCGAGACCTCTAGGTTAGAGCACAGAGACATCCCTTCTCCCAAGTGGGGGGTAGGGGAATGCCTTAGGCTAATCCTAGTCAGGAGTGCCTGAATTATCAGGGACAGCTGAGATCCCGACTCCTGAGGGGACAGTAATTAGGACAGATGCTGGGAATCCCACCAGATGTGCAGAGAACACACTGCATGCTGGTGTGGGGGCTGCCACTGGTGACGTGGCCTGCTTCCAGGTTCCCTCACTCATTAGCTTCCTGCTCACATCTTTCTCTATCCCCTGCTCACAATCTAAACAAGCACTTTGTATTCTGCATCTTTCCCTCGCACACTGAGTTATTTATAGTTGGCTCATAAACATCTACACACTTATTCCCAAGCGTGTGGTGGTAAGCCTGATGCCCATTTATGTTGCTCTCTCCTGCAATAGAGCCGTTGTACTCAAGGGATGGGATACAAGGCAGTAAGCAATGTGCCTACAATTTGAAGCCCCAACTCTTTAACTAAACATTCAGGCACTGTACTTGGTTGAGCAGAGTCCCCACCCCCAAATTCTACCCCAAACCTGTTAGTGTGACTTTAATTGCAAATAGGGTCTTTGCAGATGTAACCAAATGGAAATGAATTCATGCTGGATTAGGGTGGACCCTTCATCCCTAAAACTAGTGCCCTTAGAAGAAAAGAAAATTTAGATAGAGAGATACAGGCACACAGAGGTGAAGATTACAATTACGCTGTCCCAAGAAGGTAGAAAAATAAAAGGGTCAGGAACTTCCCTAGAGCTTTTGGAGAGACCAGGCTCCTGCCCGTACTTTGATTTCAGAATTCTGGCTTCCAGAACTGTAAGAGAATAATTTGTGTGTTGTTTATTTGTTTGTTTTGCTTTTTTTTAGAGACAGTCTCACTTTACTGCCCTCGGTAGAGTGTTGTGCTGTCACAGCTCACAGCAACCTCAAGCTCTTGGGCTTAGGTGGTTCTCTTACCTCAGCCTCCCAAGTAGCTGGGACTACAGGCACTTGCCACAACACCTGGCTACTTTTTGTTGCAGTTTGGCCAGGGGCTGGGTTTGAACCCACCACCCTCAGTAAATGGGGCCAACACCCTACTCACTGAGCCACAGGCCTTGTCCTAATTTATGTGTTTTAAATCACCCAGTTTGTGGTAATCTGTTTTGGCAGCCCGAGGAATCTAGGAGAGGCCCCTTTCAGCAGGCCACCTCTTCACCCCCCTACTGCAGTCTTTACTGCTCCCCAGTCCAACACACTCCCGACAAACTCTGCCTTTGTGGGTACATAAGTGAACTGTGTTTACCATCGCTGTCGTGAACATCACATACCACGAGCACTTCATACATCCTAAGGACTGTGATTTAATATTTAAAATCACCTCCACAATAATGACTGCTAATGCTCATATTGAAAAAGAGGACACTAAGGCCCGGGAAGTTTTCCTGACCCCAAATTCACCCATCTAGGGAGAGAAAGAGCTGGTTGTGAAAGCTGACACTGTTACCAGTCATCTGAACTGTATTATACGTCCGTCACTTTCAACTCTCTTCGCGAGCTCACAACATCCTCCTCATGATAGTATGTGCCCACCCCACAGGGCCTCTATCTCCTTTGCTCCCTGAAAACATACTCCCTTCCCGTCCCTCCTCTGAGCTCCTACGGCCTTCACTTTCCTCTCCTATCATTATCTTTCACCTTTCCTGCTATGAGGGGTTGTGTGTGGTGCCGTCTTAACAGGAGATCTCTGATGGTGGGCTCTGGATCAAATTGCTCAATTAAATGGGATCTAAATTATACACTTTATTTGGCTTAGTGTCCCTGTAACATTCTGATGGAGAATTTGTACTTTGCCGTCCTTTCCTTCTCCCTCCAACTCTTCTCTCCTCCCCTGAAGTCTCCTCATACTGAAGCCCCAACAGGCCGTTTCCTTAGGTCTGCTTCCCACACCTTTCCCCTCATCCACAGGTACTTCTGACAGGGACCTATTTCTCCTTTCCCCTCACTGGCCTTCAGATATCACAGAATGCTTTCCAAAGGGAAGGTAGCCATTGTGCCCATCAGAATTGTGTGAATGTTAACAGGACAGAGGCAACATGCCACCCCCTGTCCTTACACATGGAGGTGATATAAGCCCATATTAGCAGGAGAAAATACCATAACAAAATTTGGAGGACATCAAATTTTTGAGTAAGACTGGTGGCGGAGAGATTTTTGATATGGTATCATATCAAAATGATATGAGACCTTGTATCTTTGACAAATGAGTAGCAGCCCCAGGCCAATGGCAGAATCCTTTGTTATAGCTATCAAATTGAAATTGGCTGAGTGCAGGCATGTTAGAGATCTAATGAAATCAAATTCTTCTTTGATCTTTCAATAGCATTAGTCTCAGTTGAGGAGAAGGGTCAAGGCCAGTAAACAGTCAGGGGAATTGGTTCAGTCCTATAACCTTGAGCTAATGTGAATCGTCAGTCTGCCATCAATTCCCAAGAAACTCAGCCATTAAGCCTCTGGGATCTAAGGATTATGACAACTGATCTGATTTCAAAGTTTACACTTCAGTCAAAACTATACTCAAGATTTAGAATTGCTCTTCTCTGTCTAAGGGCACCCACAGAGAGACACAAATAATATAAAGCCCCAGTATTCGATTTTTTTTTTTTTAGGTTTTCTCTACATGTTATACGTTAGAGTATGTATCTAAAAATGACAGAATCAGAGAAAGACTACTGAAGATAGTTGAGTTATATTTTTTCCACAAATTAATGTCCTGACCTAAATATAAGAGCACTGTAAAATTCCCTGGAGAGGTCTACAGGACAGCTATTATCACATTCATTTTATAGTCAAGAAAACCAATATCCAAGGAGAGAAAATTGAAATTATATAGTTAACATGTTTTGGAGCCAGGTGGGAGCCCAAGCCACCCAGATCCAGAGCTTTTTTCCTTTAGGAGATCAGGTCCTCTCTGTGATTAATGAACCCCTCTGCTGATGCTGACCATGGCTGTGTCTCGTCATCAGCCTGGCACTTGTTGCAAATTTTTACTCTTTACTTGGGTTTCCAGTGGAGTTTAGGGATTTTGTAAAAACATAACTTATAGTTCTAGGGGCTTTTTAGATCTTTTATACTATATGGTATTTCACATAACTGAGCTGTATTTTTTTTTTTCTTAATTTACTTACCAGGACTCTGGATCTGATTTTACAATCACTTTAGAAAACTCCTAATACAGATCAACTAAACCTACTTTTTGTAAATAAATTTAAAATCATGTTACCAATGACCAGCCCAATTCTATGGCATCCAAAAGACATGTGTTTAAAAGGTCTCTAAAATCTCCTCTTATAACCTTTCCTACATGTAAAGGGGACAGCAAATGTAGAAAAGAAAATGTTTTCCTGAAAAGTGGCTTCTGGGAATGTTTCATCCTCTTTGGATTCATATTCTGCCCATTTCTAAGAATTCAAACTATAAAATCAGCCCAAATAGTCTTTACTGTTTCCTGAAGTGGTTAGAACCTGCTATTCCTTTTTACTGGTTTTTTTGTTTTTTTTTTTTTTGAGACGGAGCCTCAAGCTATCCCCCTGGGTAGAGTGCCATGGCATCACAGCTCATAGCAACCTCCAACTCCTGGGCTCAAGCGAGTCTCCTGCCTCCGCCTCCCAAGTAGCTGGGACCA